>JAMKPZ010000742.1:0-88047 GCA_024699675.1 Amphibolis antarctica
GCCGAAACATATTTAGAATACTTAACAATTTAACTTCTAAGTAGGTGACAAGGTTACCTTAGTATGATCTGCAAGTCATGATTTCAAGCCACAGAAATAAACACCCCACTTGTGCAGGTAAAGCTGTGACCCTGTTAACATATACAGCCTTCTAAAGATGTCACATTAGTTGATCCTTGTACATTTCCTCCCTTTCCAAAATAGGGGCAGATATGTTTCTAACATGTTTTGATAGGAATATCCTCGTTAAGATATTTTTTTCCTAATTCTATAAATCGTATTATTATTTTGACCCATTTGCAGATATATTTAATAATATTTGGCTAGTTGAAAAGTATGTGCTGAATTTTTTATGAAATCAATCTATATTATTCTTGAAACACTTTTTAAATTTACAGGAATATCTCCAAGGTAATCCCTTGTGGCTGCAATATGTGAAAACACCATTGCTGATCTTGGGGTTTGAAGGTAGCTATGATGTTTTTGTTAAAGCTCATGGAGGTGGACTTGCTGGACAGGCGCAGGCAATTTCTTTGGGTATATCGCGTGCATTGCTTAAGGTAAGTGAGAACCATAGGTCTTCTTTGAGAAAGGAGGGTCTTCTTACAAGAGATTCCCGTGTGGTTGAGAGGAAGAAAGTTGGGCTGAAGAAGGCCAGGAAGCGTCCACAGTTTTCGAAGCGTTAGGTAAACTTCATTGCTTGTTGTTGGAACAATAATTGATATGGTCATCCATGTACATCACAGAGCATGATTATCCTTCATTTTTATTTCTACTTTTAACTCTCCCTTTGTGAAACTGAAGATTTAGTTTCAATCTTCTTACTCCCTGCCATGTTTCTGTATCTTTACAACTTTGTAGATGTTTTTAGTCATTTATCTGATGTATCATTTTTTGGACAAGATTTGAGGGTATTATTGATGCTGAGATTTCATGGCCATCTACGCTGGTATGCTTTTGTTTAAAACCTAAAATCTTCATTCAGTAGGATATAGGTCTTCAACGTCCCGTTTGGAGAAATGATTACATTACCCCTCCATTTTTTTGTCTTTGCAATTTTGTAGATGTTTTCCTTCAATATTGTTGGAGAGATTTTGTGGCCATCCACACTGTCATGCTTTTTTTAAAGGCAAAAAGTCTGCATTCAGTGGGATTTAAACCCTTAGTCTCCCATCTAGAGTAATAATTACATTACCTTTTGAATTATGCTTAGGCTGCAAAGGCAGCATTTATCTATCTACCATCCCAACCAAGTTGCCTAAGAAAAATGGTTATGGTTATTTCTTCAGACCGAAAGTCTTTAGAGCAAAATTTAGATATAATTTCATTCCGATATAATTAATGTATAACAAGCTTCCTTCTGATAATTTCTTTCCACTTGCTACTTCTGTTTGCAGGCAACCATTATACAGCTGCCTTTTCCTTTGTCTTAATCAGCACCCTCTGCATCTACTCATACCGTGTTTCATTCTGCCAAAGATGGACATTTTGCTTGGAAAAACTACAGGAATGTGAATGTCTGCATTACATAGTGTATCAATGGAACGCACCCAAACCCAACACGATGGGATCATCATGATCGCTCGAGGATTTAATTGTAAGACAAGATTGCATGGTTGAACCTTCTGCTGCTTCACACTGAATGCTGATCATAAAATGCTACTCTCAGCACAATATTTCACTGTTTGGTGTGTAGCTGTTCATATAGCCAAAACCCCTTTGTGGTGTTCCTAAAGTTATTTCTGGTCTAATTCTTTAAAGTTATTTTTAGGTTTTGTTCGACAAAGTCTGTACATTAGGTGAGTAAGGTGTTCATGTTTTCTTAGGTTAGTATGATTTTTAAGATGAGAAATTTTTTTTTATAATAATTATACCGAAAATATCTATTGTTATTATATCATCTATCAAAATATATATTTCGTATAGTAAAAATCTTGTAAATTTCATTCTCAAACGAAGTTGAATTTTTTTCAATTGCAAATTAAATTAGAATATAGATTGATACGGAATGAGGAGGTGTCTTAGTGCAACGGGTAATTTCGTTCGATCATGTGATTTAAAGGTCACACGTTAAGAAAATCTCTTATATGTGGAAGTGCATTGGGTGTGGGCTCTGTGCTCATCGTTATATAACTATCTAATAATGGAAAAAAAAACTATCTAATAATGAGCTTTATGCATTTTTAAAGGTTGGAATTATACATTTATTTTCTTATTTACATGCATTTGTTTTGGTGCAACAATTCAACGAAAAGTTTCTACTATTTGTTCCATTAGAATAGAAGTGCGTAGTTTTTGGAAAATATGGAACATCCAATTTTTAGTTTCCAGTTGAGAATTTTAAATTTTAGGGAAATTGCTTGTTTTAATTGGTGGTGCATAAATAATCTTATAAAATTGTGTTTATTTTATGGTTTGATCTCATTACATGGGACGTGACACAAGAACTTGGCAGAGCTCGAAAGTTAAGTAAAATTGCACATGTTTAATTGATTATAACATTACATGTAATGTATTTGTTTTATTCATTTTATATAAGATTACAATTGTTTGTTCCAATTCCTCTAATTTTATCACAAACTTCACTTTGTTCTCTCTCTAATACATGCCAATCAAAATAGGATCTCGATGACATTCTTTTCGGAAAATAAGATAGAATCTCGATGATTACTCACCCAAGTCAAAAAAAAGCAAGAAATTTCAATCAATCCGTAGACGTGAATTTTATGGAAATGATTATGGGACTTGAAAATAGGAAATTATGAAATACTTTTGAGTTAACTTTTAAATTTAAAGACGTTGATTATAAATGATGTTTGTAAGTTTTTATTTTGTTGGCAAGTGCCTTTCGGCACCTATGCCGCCGTCGTTAGCGAATCGAAGGCGATAGATAACGTTGGTGGGCGAAGAGACGAGGGAGAAATGGAGGATTTGTGATTATATATTATTATCATTTTTTATTATATATTAATTTAAGTACGCGTTCCTATTCCTTCGCAATTATCATCGCTCCTGCGAGCTTGGGAGACCACAAATCGATCGAGAGCGTTGGGGAGAGCTGAGAGGGGTCGCGAGTGGCATCGGCTCGTCCCAGTCCACTTCTGCAGTTGCCCTAATCGATTTGGATTCGCGTCGGCTTGGCGATGGAGGAGGAGGACTACTACATCTCCAGCGACGAGGACGAAGGTAGCGACGTGGATCTGTCGGGGGAGGAAGAGGAGGGCTTCCAGGACGACGTGCTAGAGGAACATCGTGATTGCCCCTCCCGCACCGCCTCTACGTCCACTCAGGTAATCCCTTCTCCACTCGTGTTCTTGTATTTTTCTTCTTCTGTTGTTATTACCTGTGTGTCGTGGTCCTCCTCTGCTGCTTGTATTGTCTGTTTTTTTCGTTATTCCTGTTCTAGCCTGAAGAGTAAATGCTGGCGGGTGGGGGCAGCATGATCGCCTCTCCTTTCAATATATTTGATTCGATCGAAGGTCCTTGTTTTCGTTGGATTTTATATGGGGTGCCTTTCGTCTTCCTCTTTCGTGCTTGTGTTGCTTCTTCACTTCTCACGTGGCGTTCTTCTTCCCATATGCAGGTTATCACCAAAGAGTCGCTTCTGGCTGCGCAGGTGATTTCAGTTCGTGCGTTGGATTGGGTTCTTCCGTTTTTGTCCTTAAATTGTGTTTCACTACCGTTTGTTTCGTTAGGAAGCGACAGTTTCCAAGGTGGATTGATCAATAATGCTTGATTCTTTCTTGGTGGTTACGTCAATTGGATGCAGAGAAAAGATCTGGAGACGCTTGTGGACTTGCTGCATCTCAGTCAGAACAATGCTCGCACCCTTCTTATCCATCACCGATGGGATGTAGATAGAGTCCTGGGGGTGCTAGTGGATAAGGGGAAGGAGCAAATGTTCATGGAGGCAGGTGTGTCTGTATCGGACTGCAGGAACTCGACATTGCCAAGACCTACGTCCCCGGTAACTTGTGGTGTCTGCTTTGATGACGTCTCTTCTAGTGACGTCACAATGATGGACTGTGGTCACTCTTTCTGCAATTCCTGTAAGTTTTCATCTCATGTTTGATTGCCATCAGTAACTTGTCTTCTTTTCGTACAGATTTATCACTTTGTATGTATCTTGTGCAAGTATGCCAGCTATGACATTATTTCATCTTTCAAGAGTTTATTCATCTCTATTGGACGCCATCTTTCAACTAATATAGATTTTTAGAGTTACCTTCCTTTTTTTTTCTTTCAACTAATATAGATTCTTCTTGGTCTGACTTTCTGATGTTTCCTTTGTTTATAACCACAGTGTATTTCCGTATCTGGTCCACTCCGTACGTTTAAGTTCATCCCCATTTTTTTCCCACATAGGCTTATTTTTCCTTATACACATTTTCCCAATAAATGCTTTTATCTGGGTTCCCAGATGTAATTATTCCAGAGATCTTATTTCTTGATGATCTCTATGAAGTTCCTTGCATATTCTTTTTTTGGAAACAATAGAAAACACTCACATTATTTGAAGTTGGAGCCGTCATTTTGTTCAGCATGGGAGGGATCACCAAAATATTTGCATAGTTGGAGCCGTCATCATAGTTCTGGTCCATACATCACTCTAAATGATACTTATCATGAAGTTATACATTTTAATTGTGTACTCTCTGTGGCAGCCCCTTTTGCTTATTTTGGAGGGTTTAATCATTGGACGGGCCAGATGTTTTCTATATTTGCAGGGTTTCACATGGAACTTTAGATCAAATCCATTTTTGAATACTTCTTTTGGGGTTAATCTGAACGTCCTGAAATTTATTTCTTAGGGCTCATGTGTGTGCTATGTTACAATAACTTATTTTTCATTGAAAATGTTTAATGAATACAGATCATTTTTAACTTATTTTTCATTTTTAATTGAGATAATTTTGCATAGGTTGGATAGGACATTTCATTGTTAAGATCAATGATGGCCAAAGCCGACGCATTCAGTGCATGGCTCCCAAATGTAATACAATCTGCGATGAAGTCACTGTCACAAACTTACTCAGTGTTAAACATCCAGAAGTTTCTCTTCGGTTTGAACGGTTTCTCTTGGAATCTTATATAGAAGACAACAACAAGGTTAAGTGGTGCCCAAGTATACCACATTGTGGAAATGCCATCCGCATTGACGGTGATGATATCTATCGCGAGGTTGAATGCACTTGTGGGAAACAATTTTGTTTCAATTGCCTCTCAGAAGCACATTCTCCATGTTCATGCTTGATGTGGGAGCTCTGGACCAAAAAATGCCATGATGAATCAGAAACAGTCAATTGGATTACTGTTAATGCAAAGCCCTGTCCCAAATGTCACAAATATGTCGAAAAGAATGGTGGTTGCAACTTAGTCTCATGTGTATGCGGTCAGGCATTCTGGTGAGTTTTTTTTCTAATGCTTTGTACAACAACAATACCAGTCTGCATCATAATCTCACCGTATTTCTACCTATGACCAAATATTTGGGTAAATTACATAAATTTAAATTTTTTCCCACTATTCCTAACAAGTAGTTTTGAGCCTTATACTTCATTTAGTTTCTTTAACATTAATTAATTGCTAATGTTTTGTTTGCTACCTAATTTCACTGGTTGGTTACATTGATCCATTATAAAACTTCTTGTAGACATGACTTGTTTTGCATTGATTTTGCCTAATGAGGCTGCATTGAATGCATGGCAGTCATTTACTCCGTTTTTTTTAAGACTTCAAACTTGTTTGCTATCGAAATCAGCTTTTGCAATTGGTACTTGATGTTTTCCAATGGTCTCTGACTCTTTCCTATGTGGATAACATTAAGAAGATATAGTTAGAAAGAAGCATGATATGAATGGTCTTGATCCATGTCTGGTTTAAAATCCTTAGGGCACAATGCTCTCTTTTTGAATTGTTTTACCAAGGTTGATCTCATTAGTTGACAGACCTTGTTTTCCTTTCAGTTGGTTATGTGGTGGTGCTACTGGGCGAGATCATACATGGACTAATATTAACGGCCATAGTTGTGGACGCTATGAAGAAGACAAGATTAAAAAAGCGGAACGTGCAAAATATGAACTTCATCGTTATGTCCATTATTACAATAGATACAAATTGCACCTTGATTCCTTCAAGCTGGAAAGCAAGCTTAAGGCAACAATCCAAGAAAGGATATCTGAGTTAGAAAGCAAGCATTCCCAAATTACTGACTACACTTGGATCCTGAATGGGCTAGACCGACTGTTCAGATCTCGCCATGTTCTTGCTTATTCCTATCCATTTGCATTCTACATGTTTGGTGATGATTTTTTTAATGATGAAATGACAAAGGAAGAAAAAGAGATAAAGAAGAATCTATTTGAAGATCAGCAACAGCAATTTGAGTGTAATGTGGAGAGGCTATCTAAATTACTTGAGGAACCCTTACAGCAGTTTAATGTGGAAAAGATTTTGGAAATAAGGCTGCATATCCTTAACTTGTCAACACTTGTCGATAAGCTCTGCCTGAAAATGTACGTTTATTTTCATATTTCTATTTATTCTTGTACTTTGCTGATCTAAAATTGTGTTTTACAACCCTTTCAGGTATGAGTGCATCGAGAATGACTTATTGGGCTCCTTGTTATCTGCAATTCACAATATTGCTCCTTACATATCCAAAGGCATTGAAAGGGCTTCAGAATTCTCTGTTTCCTGGGGTTCAGATTCAAGTATGGGAAGCAGCATGAAAAACCCTAATTTAGATGCCTCGCTGCAGCTGGCTTCGGCTACAAATAGAAATGGTACATTTTTTGGTAATTAAAAGCTACTTAGATACTAATAGGAAGTCTTCTAAACCGACTAGACTTGGTTCTTCATCAGTACTTTTAGTAATCTTTAGGCCTTTTGTTTATAACTGAACAAGTTATATCATCTTTTCCAAAAAGGTATTCAAGGAAGATGCTATTGAATAAAGATTATGAAAGGTGTGATCAGGAGGTGCTAACCAACCTAGATTGATGGTTAACTGTCATCTATACACTGATGACAGATTTATCTGTATTCTTGAAACACTTTGGCGCCCGATCCATACTAGGAATTCAACTTTGATTTCACATTGGTCTTCAATAAACTGAGAACCAGTATGTGTCGATAAAACTTCCTTATGCTGTTTTGTTAAAGATATAATAAAGAAATCACGTGTTGTTAACAAAATTACCATATCATTGATTTCAATGCCATTTTAACAAGTCAAAAAATTATTGCCTTTTGGTAAAATTTTGGTAAAATGGTTGATGTTTATTTCCATGATTGTGTAGTTTCTTCAATTATAGTTTTACTCGTTTGTATATGTTCTCTTCTTTTGGAGATGCATATGTTCAAGTTCATGTCATTTCAACAAACCAAAAAACTAAAATGTGTTGATGACATTTTGTTGGCATGGGTTAATGTTTAACTCCAAGGTCGTACGGTTTCTTCCATTATAGTTTTTACTCATTTGTATATATGTTACTTTATTTTGGATATGCATTTGTTCATGATTCCTTGGCCATCAATCACTTCAGGGGAGGATAAACTGAAAAAAACAAGAACATCTATTTTTGTAAAGTATCTAATTATTAATATTATCAAACAATACAATCTAGGAGGTGCATCTGAATCTGGTAGAAGTGGGAGCAAAAAGCGCAATCCTTCAGGGGCAAATGGAAGTGGGTGCTCAACAAGAAAGCGTGCTAAGAAAGACACCTATGGTGATGGTCTTATTGATCTCAATATGCCACCACAGATGATAGATAAGAACTGAAATCTGGCTCATTTTTAACCAATGTACAACGTCTGCTTTGAAACTGCCAAATCTGTTAGGAAGGGATTGTTCATATAATCCTGCGTAATATTTTTTCACTTTTAATTTATCTTTCATTGTTTAAACATCCTAGAAGTGGGAAATCGGATGTTTATGGCTTCACCATCCCAAGTTTTTGTATATGACTTTAATGCTACTTGTAAATATGTAATATAGGAACACAATATCTGTGGTGGTTTTTTTTTTCTTTTTCAATCAGCAGTTAAATCTTTTTATTTACATTGCAATTGGTAATGCCAATATTGGGATGGTATAGTTGCTTGTTCGCTCTATTGTAGAAGACAAGGTTTTGGATTCAAATCTAAGTAAAAATAATAACATTATAGTAGTAGTTCATTTTTTACTGTGATTTATTTTTTAACTACAATTGCAAGGACTTTTCAATAGAAATGCTCTGCTAGTGTGATGTCTGATGTTATATTAATACCGGATTGTATTGGACAAAAACTGTGTTATAAAATATGTATATGAAACTTGAAGCTGCTACGAAGGTTTAATGCTACCGGAGATTAAGTTTGAATGCCGGAATCTGCAATTTATATCTAATCAACTAGGAGAAGTTACAGCATCCGGTGATTCTTATTTCATTCATTTCTCAAAAACAAAATTGGATTTGATCTGCTTGTGGGTGAACTTGAAATTTTTTTTCTCAAGGTTGGTTTCTACAAAAGCACTCCAAAGTGAGCTTCCCTCGCTTAGAAGCCTTCGAACGTTTTTCCTGAATGTTCAATCAGCGACGGTTTTTATGTTAATGATTCGTGCGTACCTTGTAAGGTAAATGGTGAGTTTAAACAACAACAAAAAAAATTTAAAAAATGTTTTACGGCATTAAAATTCTGCAACATTTTAAAAGAGAATGAAAAATAATAAAATATTGGAATTAGCCAGTGGCATTGTGTTTCTTATGCAACAACACGCGGCTAAGGCCAAATTTTATGATCGATTGCAACAGCATTGGCAAAGAATCAACTTTCAATTTTTCAAGAATCGAATTGTTGCCACGCGGCTAACATCTCCAGGCCCTATATTCTTGATGGCCATTGAAGAGTTTGCTTTCTTAAAACACAAGGACTCGTACGCCAAGGGGGCACCGATGCGCAAACTCCTTTTCTGGAAAGACGCCAGAGGAAACGCGTCCAAATCAATAGAGACGACCACGACATTCCGAAGAGCCACAATGGCAGGGACAACCATCGCCGGGTAGTAACCTGTATCGGTAGTCGTACACCAGTTCTTCTCCCACTGCGATCTGCTTGCTTGAAATTAGTTACAACATATGAAAGAACAAGTACACCATAAGTACACGATTAGTTACATGAGACTTACGTCTCTGCTTGCGTATAGACCTATGTGGGCAAGTTGGCAGTCCATGCTCTCCACCAAGACTTGGTAATTCACAAGGTTTGGAGAACAGCTACCAAAGAAATTACAAGTCAAATCTGTTAACCACTTAACCCCATGGTTTGATGATTTGATGAAAAAAGTAAATGCATTCCATGCAGTTGTACCTGTGATTGATGAACCGCGATACATTTCCATACTTTGTCGCGTCAATTACGTAGGGAACAAGGACATCACTGTACCGCTCCCGATCATCTATATGAGCATCAATATCATACAAATAGCTGCAGCCTTCGTTATCGTACCTGAAGTATATAGAATGTTGTCATTTGATTATTTCCATGATTTTATTGGCAACACCATCAAGCAAGCGAGAATCACAAAATGGATGGCCAACAACCTTTCGCCTCTCTTGTTTGCTTCCACATCATTCAAGACTTCTCCAATATATTCACATACAAATGTACCACGTGATATTGGTTCTCCAGCCCTGACGGCCCATCCCTGAAAAATCAATGATAAAGTCGTCAAGGTTTCTAGTAGGAAAAAAAGATGCGAGCTTACCTTCTTCTCTGTTCTGAAGACTTCTAGTTTGACTCGTAAGCCATTCTGCAGCACTCTGTTCTGACAAGTGCTATCACAGTTACACATAGTGTTGCACTCGTACACAAGATATCCTTCCTGCGAAATCCAACATAATGATCAAAGAAACCGGAGAAAGGAAAGAAATTTCTAACTAAAATTGATAAATAATATTTGGTAAAATTTAGGGATCATTTCAAGAAATGAGAAAAATTCAAATACACGGCATGCACCATGAAGGCATTATATTTCCCTAATTGACGTCATGAAACAAATTATCCTGCCAGAGTTATTTTCTCTATTTATAATAAAGCAAATCGTCATTCATATAATTCTAGGGAACTTATCAGTTTCCTAAGATCTATGACTAGGAGAAATTCCCTATATTGTAGGAAATATTAGAAACTTATCAGTTTCCTAAGTTCTCCTTGATAAGCTTCTTTGTTCAATCGAAGAATGATTCATATTTTTATGGTAACCTTGGAATTGAAGATGAATTTTTAAGCTTTTTTCATTTTTGTAGTAGAAAAGCCTTGTAATATTCTTTTTGAATCCCAAGGGCAAACCAATTATTTATTGGATTTATCATATTTGTAATGGTTATGACGCAATGGCTCTAGCTGGTTCCAAAAATACAACCTAGTCCTGATTCCTCCTTTGTTAATGCATTATTAGATAGTAATAAACTTCCTCATTTTTTGAATATTTCTTTGGGCTTTTTATCAGATACGTCCAGATACATATCACACAAATTGCCGCAGTTACATGTGGAAAAAGTGAAAAAATAACTACACAACAGAAATAAATCATGAAAATAATGAAAATGAGGGTACCAGAAAATGTAAAAAGGGAAAAAAAAATAAAAAAATAAAAACCAAGGAAAGCCCGATAATCACTGTATTTCTATATATACACAAAATTCGTAATTTAAAGATACAAAAACATATAAAACTCTAATTTCTGCATAAAGGATTTACAAAAGCGGGCACTCATTTTTTTGAGTATGTTGCCCGACAAAAATACAAACAGCTCACTACACACTGAATCTTTCCATCCTATTTTGTTGGGATTGTCCAGGATAAGGCAAATTTTCTCCCATCACCGTCTTATAAAATTCTGAAATGGTCAAAAAACTTAATAAACCGATTGAAAAAGTCTAATAGTCCAACAAGTGTGAAGCAATTTAGGCTTGTGGAATGAAAATGTGATAATCTCTTTCATTAAACTAAAACACGAGAACACACAAATATATATACATTGGGTGTTTTTCACAAACTCCCCTCAACTATACAAATATGCACACTAACTCTTACGCTCTCTCTTAAGTTGAAACATAAATATCTAACATATCCAACTTATTACAAAGTTTTTGAAAATCTCTTACACTCAACCCCTTTGTAAAGATGTCTAACTGTTGTTTCACTGATAGAGTATATAGAGTAGACACAATTCTCTCCATCATCAAATTTCAAATATAATGACAATCCACTTCAATATATTTTGTTTTCTCATAAAAGGTAAGATTGTTGGCAATATATATCGCTATTTAAGATTGTTGGCAATGTATATCGCTATTTGATTGTCAGAATACATTTTCATAGAAGTAGATGTAGGAAAATCCAATTCCATGAAAAAGAATTTTATCCACATAATCTCACAGCCTCTTAGATAGGATGATCCCTTTAACAAATGGTGAAGATCTATTTGTATAGTTCAAAAACACAAGAGATATTTTTCTCATATCTATAGATTAACTGCAAGGTGTCCATTTTCTTAACAGGCTCTATCATTGTCATACTTCGAGCAATTGATAGGTTTATACTATTGGTCAACCATGAAATCGATGGTGAAAACGATCAAGAGGTGCAATGACAAGTCGATTGTGCTAGGGTTAAAATGAAAGAATAGAAGAAAAGTTTTTTTTTTGTTTTCTCCTTGATACCATGTGGAATGAAAAAGTGATAGTCTCTTTCATTAACCCAGAACAAGAGCATACAAAACTATATATACATTAGATATTTTTAATAAACTCCCCTCAACTATACAAAAATGCACACTAACTCTAACAAGGCTCAAAGTAATCTTTTGCATAGTCAGATTTAACTTAAGTATTTTCTTTTCTTTCTTCTTCACATTGATCACACTTTTATGAAGGTTGGTACACATTTTAAGATAGAAAATACTTTTCATCAGATTCATGTTATAATCAATAATCTAATGCAAAATGCTACTTTGAACCACACATGAATTATTTCAGACTTCCTAATTGGTTTTTGTTGTAATCGATAATTTTATCATTGAGCTATAACACTTCTTTTTTTACCAAGGCTTGGAATGATGAAAAAATTCATGCAATCCCCAACACATAAAAAACAGTTGTCCAAGGGAGAATCAAATTAGATTAGCAAGTATTATAAAAAAGCAAATCCATCACGTGAAGCTCCTACAAATGTTGGATGTGAGGAGAGGATACAATGGATCAAGCTTGAAAGATCTAAGATTGGAGAAACAATTTTTTAAGATTCATCATAAAGTAGTCTTCTACAAATGGAGAGACGATATTCTAAGATTCAATCCCATAACCTCCAAGTTACAACTTACAATGGATCAAGCTTACCAAAATTCCAAGTTTCGTCCTCCACGAAAGTATTATGCACCATCAAGTAACAAGAATCCATGATGGTTATGTATCTCAACTTATTGGGGATTTGACAGGCATGCAGTCAAAAAATGGTTATCATCGGATATTTTGCAACTTCAAATTTCATCTTTAGGATTCATAAATGTTACTACGAGGAATCATAAGGGATGCCAATTTATGATGCTAACAAAAGATCAAAATCATAAAAATAGTATTCAAGTAAAAAAATGATCAACCTACATGCCCATTCATGAAATAAACTTACTTCCAATATAATTTGACCTCTTTCATCATATGGAAATCTTCCATGCATGGATTGACCATGAACATCCTTTGCATTTTCATAATCATTGTTAAAGAGGTAAACATGATCACAAGACCCCGCATAACATTTTTGCTGGCAACCACATCCTAACTGTGAGTTCTGCAAAAAGTTGAAAGATGAGCCAACTAGTATCTGAATTACATGGAAGGCAACATTACAACAAATAGATACAAATTTAGAACCAGACCACAAACATACCGTTGTATCCAAGCAAAGAGAAGAATCAAGCAGTCTCTCTGTGACATACGTGAATCCCATCCAAGGGAGAGATTTTTGTGCAAAATCACCCTCTCTTGGGGAAAGTAAATGTTTCATATTTTCATCTATTACACAAGTCACAGGGACTGATTCCTTTCCGAAGCTAACATCTTCACACAAAACAATAGATTTGCATCTCTTCCCACAGAAATTTGTTGAACTAAGTATATAATGACACTCATCCATCTGCCATCCACTATTTGTGGCATGATCCACCAAAGGTGAGCAAGGCTGCACAAGCTCATCAGAAAGAAGGACTAGATGATCCAAGAGATCCTGCCTTCTAAGAGGCTTACAACCCTTTGGACAAGTAAACCCTTCCAAATGCCAGCTAATTGGAATGTTCAACTCACTGCAGAACTTCGCTGCTTTTACATGAAGGTTTCTCGATGGTATGCCATACTTCTCCAGAAACACATTGTGAATGTATGTTCGACAGCAAGCGGACCGAACAATTGCAATAATCTCAATATTGCTTGGACAAGGTTTGGTTTGGCAAACCTCAGCAAAGAGCATTTTGGCAACAGTGGAGCACTGAGAATCTAATAAACTTCCAAGGCCAAGCACCTCAGATGCCTGATTTTGCAAATGCAGCCTCTCAGCAATAACTGAACTTGAAGCTTGAAAGTGTTTTCTCATGCCAAAATTAGTCTTCTTAATTCTAAATCTTGCTCCTGTCCCTTTTTTGAATCTAGAATGACGAAATTTGTGAGTTTTCAAATGCCGGCTCATTTTGATTTTCCCTAGGTGACTCATTGAAGAATTTAAATGAGAAGCTTGGTGATGACATCCTAGATCCGGTAGAAGATCAAACTTCAAGCCACATATCTTACAAATGTATCTGTGGCAACCATCTTCCTTTTGCTCAGCACAATTATGGTTCTCATCAATGACCGTCTTAAAGTCAGCAACTAGTTTTGATGGTGGAACATTCTGTTGAGAGCTAGTTGTATGCCTTAATTCAATAGAATGAAATGAGAGGATATGCTCCCATAACTTCTCAAGGGTTGCTAAGTGGCTGTTGCATGACATACACCGCAGAAGTACAGAATGTTCCAAAAATTGGATGCCATGATTCTCTGTCACATGCACCTCCAGAACTTTCCTGTTGGTAAACAAATTCATGCAGATTGCACAGGCATAGCCTCTAAACAGCCATTGAGCTTCCTTTTTGTGGATCTCCCTCCAATGAATACCTAGAGCTTGATCATCAATGAATTCCTCTTTACAGATTTTACACCTGATAGAAATCTGATTTTTATGGTCTTTATCAAAAGATGCTACCACTGGCACTGGCTTTGTTTCAAAGGACAGTGTCAACTTGTCATTTTCAGTGTTCAAGCCCAATAACCTACCAATTTTATGTCTTTCACTTGAAACCAATTTCAACAAGTATTGTCCTACACATATGTCTTTTGAGACTTCAGACAATATCCATCCAACATGATCTCCACTGGATATTGACTTTTGGTGGGAGAGACTGCTTTCCATATAACCATATAAAAGCTCACACGCATGGTGCAGATTTATTTTTTCTCTCTTTGATGTGCAGCTTCTCAAAAGATTAATAAATACATCTTTGGATATAAATTGACTCTTAACATCTCTAGCATGTTTCAGAAAATTAGGGATATGTTTTTCACAATATAATGTGTGGAGTTTTGCATTCTCACTGCATTGATCACGGCCATTATCATAGCCATGTCCAATGCAATGAGGGCCTTCTGCATTACAAGCATTCCCAGCAGGCAATGTCTCAGATAATTTAGATTTATTCATAAGACAATTTCCTTCATCCAAAGCCCCTCCAATCACAACAGGTACCATGCTATGAAAAGAAGCCTGGTTTTCCTCATTAAAATCATCATGTGGTCTCGAAATATTCTCCAATAGACTATTGCCTTCATGCTTTCTCTTAAGATTATTTGCAGAAGAATTCAAGATCTTATTACTTGTTAGACATGCATGCTTCTTGCAGAAAGTTGAGCCTTCTCGAGCCTTGTGTTTACACTTTTTACCATGAATTGTTGTACCTTCACACATCAAAGTTTTCAGTGGAGAATGTTCCTTAGGAAAAGCATTGATTGAAGGCTGGCCTCTTAGATGAACGCAGCAGTAATTTTCACCATCACTAGCCCACCTTCCACACTGTCTTCCCTTGGCCTCTATGAAAGCTGAACACCGTCTATATTTCTTTGTCAATGCCAACTCAGCATCAAAAGAAAATGCCTCATCACTTGCTCCAACTGCAAGATTAGCCATTCCTCCTGTGTGGTGAACCATTTTCAGATCCATATGTGTCAAGCCAATCTTATCAGCCATATTACTAGAAACTGCCCCTGCATCCATTCCACTAAATTTGATTTCATGAGGACACAACACAGGAGAAGAGTTGTCAGAGTTTTTGCATCGGAAATTATTGGAATAAAGACCAGCATTATTAGTTCTGGACTGGAATCTGAGGCTACCAGTTTCAAATTCTGGACTACAGAGTTCTGATCGGCGAATTTCTAGCTTGGGGCGCTTTCGGCTGATTTGAGGACCAACACTGACATAATCATTACAATTTTTCTCTTTAGACTCAACATCACTACATAGAGGATGGGATGTGTAGAACAATTTCATAGCTTCCTGCTTCCAGGTTCTCCATTCAGAACCTAACTCAGGCTGCACAGGTGCATCCCAGAGCTCTTCAACAACTTTCCAGAGAACTGAATCCACTAATTGCTGACACCAACAAAAAAGACAATTAAGTATAAAGAAAAACCCACTATCAAAAGTTGGCGTCTGTAAGAATGAAAATGTATGATAATATTCCAGTACTTATGAATGAGCAATATGGAGGCAGGCAATCAATGTCAGTCCATGCCAATGGAAGTCACTCAAGCACATCATTACTCAAGTAATTATGCGGAATAAAGGCAAGTTTGAATTTTAATAAAGAAATAGAGTACCTCAGTAAGCAATTCAACAGATTCAGCACTTTGGGCATTCCGACACTGATGTACCCAAGAGCCAGAGGATTTATTTAGCCACTCAGGGTTTACATAGTCTGGCAAAATAATCTGCACAGTAGAAACTGTAGCTTAGTCAATCATAGAAATTTACATTATTCATGGTAATCTCAAAGAATAATATCATAAATTAAACATTATTAACAGCTGAAACTTTCTCTTTTCAAGCAGAAGCTGAAATTTTATCATTCAGCATGAAAACATCCACAAGTAGTGAATACTATAGGTGTTGGGATTCTAACGTTCGCTCCCGAAATCTCCTTCATCGTTGGCTTGTGTACTCATCCTCTCCGACATGGTGAGATGGAGAAAGAAAAAGGAACAATCATGCACAACATAAGTTTTACGTGGTTCGAAAACTTACCAATTCCACGGAACGGTGGTAAGACTCCCGTTACTTTAGCTCACAAGCTTTCAATGTGTATAAGCGCCGACTTACAAGATTGCGATAGCTCTCTCCTCTCATACACACGCAGCTCACTCTCGGATGAGCGTCGTTTCTCTCTCTTCACGTATGCAGTTTCCACTCTTCCTCACCAACAACACCGTTACTCTTAGGATTACAACATGCTCTATTTATAGAGCAACACAACAAAACCCTAAGAGTATATCTAATCCTAACCGTCGATCTGAAACCATCATTAATAGATCTGGCGTGGCTGCCCTTCAATCTGATAGCCACATGGATGCCTCCAACGACTGGTCCTCCAGCCTCTCCTCGCCTCTGCTACTAGCCATAACTCACTATAACACTACAGATTGTAGTTTACGGCTCGTCGTAACACTACGGACTTCATGTCTACGCTTGTCCTTCGTGAGTCACATCTGGTTCCATCGCTCGGCTGCCAATCTCCCACTGACTCCTGATCCTCTAGTTGGACATCTTCCAATCCTCAGCATTCCAGCTGGCTGTAAGTGCCGGCTACCGCCTGCCTCAACATTCCAGTTGGCTATAAGTGTCGGCTACCACCTGCCTCTGCCTTCTGCAAGTCAGGCTTCATGGTCTGTTCCAACCACAACGTCTTAGCCAGTTACAGGTGTTGGCTACCGCCTCGCGTCTACCAACTACTGCCTGCTTCCACTGGAAGCCGTCTACCTCTCTATTGAGTCAAGCTTCACACCACAAACTCAACAATCTCCCACTTAGAGACTGACTTTATGGCTTGTGTTCCTTCTTGAGTTGTCCTTCCAACCCTGTGTTTTACAGGCTAACACACAACATCTTCCAGTGTTTTTCCAGGCTAACACACAACCTCTTCCAGTTTTTTTTTTTTTTTTTTTTTTCAGGCTAACACACAACCTCTTCTAATGTTTTTGAGGCTAACACGCAACCGTGCCACTCCTCTCCTTGGTGACACCAGAGCTTTTGAAATGGGCTGAGCTCTACTAACCTCGGACACCATTTCTTCAGCTGGCACATCTTCCGGCTGTCGTACCTGAGACTCCCAAGCACTTGCAGTCTCCCTCTGTAATAGGCTTCCGTCGTCGAGCGATAGATCTCTCCTCGACCTTCTTGTGACCGTTGGTGAGCCTTCTTGCATTGCTCTTGGCTCTTCACTCCATCTCGTATCGTGGACGAGTCCTACTTGCAACGCCCCTCCGTCGGCTAACATTCCTCCTAGAACCTGTCGCTGAGCTAGCAGACCATCCAGCTGCTCAGTCCCCTGGACCAGCTACCGCCTCCAACATTCCAGAAGCCAATTCTCTCTCAACAGGCCCTCCTTCCTTGAATGCCATGCCCTCGCATGCTCTACCAAGGACTCTGTAGAGCATTTCGATCTTTTGCCCCTTGACTACCATCTCCGTACCACTGGTTACCACCCATCAACCCCCACTCAGGGCCACATGGTAACCCTCATGATCCAACTGACTTGCCGAGATCAAGTTTCTAGCTAAGTCAAGAACATACCAGACACCATCCAGCTCCCACTGACCTCTGTCAGTCAAAATCTTCACGGAACCCTCGCCACATCTAGGTTCCTCCCATCGGCTAGGTGGACTTTCTTCTTCCGGGTTGCGACGTACCCACACAACAACCCCTTCTTGTAGGTGGAATGGAAGGATGCACACAAGTCCACAACTTAGGCAAAAGCTGGACACTCTGTACTACACATCAGGGCATCGTCCAAGAGCTCCTCGTCGGCTACGTTGATCGATCCCTCTCCTTGTGCCTTCCCCTTGTCCATCCTCGAGGTTTCACAACTTCTGCTCAGGTGGCCCTTCTGGCCACAATTCCAACACTCGTTATCCTTCAGACTCTGTCATCTTGTTCCACCACCATCCTGGCCGTCCCGACGATTGCCTCCATTCTGTCGACTTTGTCGTTGGCTTTCGGCTTCGATGTGAAAGGTCCCCTTGGATGCTTCTCCCATTGTGTTGCTCGTCCAACGAACATCCACGTTCAGGATTAGATCTCAAACATCATCTAGTCGTAGCTTCTCGTGTCCGAGAGAACTACTGACCCCTGTTACAACCGCATACTAGTTTTTCGGCAACGACCACAGCAAAATCAGTGTCTTGATCTCCTCGTCGAAGGAGATCTCCATTGAGCCCAACTGGGAGATCAACGTGTTAAACTCGTTGATGTTCACGGTGACAGGCTTCCTTTCGGGCATCTTCAGGTTGAACAACTGCCTCATCAGAAACACCTTGTTTGATACCAACAACTTCTCATATATGTTGGACAACGTTTTCATCATCTTAGTCGTTGTCCTCTCCTTGATGACATTGAACACAACGTTCTTTGTCAACAACAACCTGACCACTCCTAATGCCTTCCTATCCAACCACTCCCACTCTTCTTGGCTCATCCCCTCGGGTTTTACCCCCGTCAATGGTGCATCAAGGTCCCTTATGTGAAGGTAGTCCTCAACCTGTACCTTTCAGAACCCAAAATCCTTTCCATTGAATTTCTCCACAATAGACTTCCTCTCAGCCATAACTCCCACTTCTCTCGGAATTCGCGTGCTTCTACCTGGCTGTCGGTCTGTACAACTGGTTGCCGCCTGTCCTACCAAACATCGCCTCCTTTAGACGCCCTCCTGCACTTAGCGGGAAGCTCCTCTGGATTCCGCTCTCTTCAACCGGATGTCGACCTGCTTTAGACAAACGCTGGCTTTTTCGCCGCAGCTGCACAGAGACGAACCTACGCTCTGTTACCAATTGTTGGGATTCTAACATTCGCTCTCAGAATCCCCTTCATCATTCACTCGTGCATTCGTCCTCTCCGACATGGTGGATGGAGAAAGAGAAAGGAACAATCACTCACAACACAAGTTTTACGTGATTCGGTAACTTGCCTACTCCACGGAATGGTGGTGGGACTCTCGTTACTTCAACTCACAAGTTTTCGATGTATACAAGTGCTAACTTACAAGACAGCGACAGCTCTCTCCTCTTACACACACGCAACTCACTCTCGAATGAGCATCGTTTCTCTCTCTTTGTGTACGCAACTACCGCTCTTCCTCACCAACAACAATGTTACTCTTAGGGTTACAATATGCTCTATTTATAGAGCAACACAACAAAACTCTAAGAGTACATGCAATCCTAACCGTCGATTTGAAACCATCATCCGATGACCAGTTGGATCTTCCGACAGCTGGTCCTTCAGCCGCTCCTAGCCTCTGCTGCTAGTCGTAACTCTATAGCCTTAAGTTTACGGCCTGTCAAAACTTTACAGCTTTTAGCTTACGACTCACCATAACACTACGGATTGTAGTTTACGACTCACTGTAACACTACGAACTGTAGTTTACGGCTCGCCGTAACACTATGGACTTTATGTTCACGCTTGTCCTTTGCAAGCCATGTCCTATTTTATCGCTTGGCTGCCGGATGTCTGGCCGGACCTCTGGCTAGGCCTCCACGACCTCTTCCAGTCCTCAACATTCCAGCCAATTGCAGGTGTCGATTGCCACCTCTCGTCGGCTGACTACCGCCTGCCATGCCTGGTTGCCGCTTGCCTCTGCCTTCTACAAGTTAGGCTTCACGGTCTGTTCCAACCATAACGTCCTAGCCAACTACAGGTTCCGACTGCCACCTCTTGTCGACTGGTTGCCGCCTACCTCTACCTTCTGCAAGTCAGGCTTCATGGTCTGTTCCAACCACAACATCCTAGCCGGTTGTAGGTGCTGGCTGCCGCCTCACTTCTATTGGCTACCGACTGTCGCCTGCCTCTCCATCGAGTTAGGCTCCACACCACAAACCTAACAATAGGTAATCAAAATAAGATGAGAAATCATGGTTCTTATATAACTTTACCCAATGGTATATCTTTCATGAATAAAAAGTACTCCCTAGTTTCTTAGCCCAATGGTAACTTGGATATGCTTGGCCTTCATTTGTAAATTTTATTTGAACACTTCAATTACTTCCATATCAGACAGCATTAACGACATAATCTTTGCTCCTAGCCTCCCACCCTTGTGGGCAACACGAATCTATTTTCTCCATTTACTTTGTCTTGCAACTTCCTCTGTTAAAATATGCAAATTTGAATAGTTTTGAATTTTCCTAACCACGCAATTGTAGGACTTCCTCTATTAGATTCCAAACACACACATTTCAGCTAAGCTTGCTTTTTAACATTTTTTTAATCACACTAAGCTGTGGTATCTGCCATAAAGTATGAATGACCTATAATAAACCTTTTCTGAACAGGCTTGTAAGAGATTTTAACTGTCAAATAAACAAATTCATTGATAATATAATAATAGCAAAAGGAATGCAAAGGAAAACAATATTGCCAAGAAGGTAAACAATGCCAATGTTATATGAAGATATGAGAATTTTCCAATATGCTTTAAGCTTTATTTTTCTCACAAATTTTAAAAGTACTACACTTCAATGATTCTCCATTGAATCTGAACATCCCCATGTTTTTTACTGATCCAAGATATCTGTTACTATTTGAAATACCAACTAAATCAGGAAACAACCACACCTAGTAATTGAGTTATGAAGAACAAGAACCTTGAACAGTCAACATTTCCAACCTGAACTGTCTCTTGAAACCATCGCAGTCTTACATGAAAAAAGTTAAATTTTGAATGATGTAAATAGGTATATCATACAAAGGAACACTTGAAATTTCAAGCCTTGGGAAAAAATGAATTTCTCACCTTAATGACTAGAAACACAATACTCTTGCTAAAAAGACAAGGAAAGAACATATATAACAATTGTGAGATATTTCAAAATGAAGGAAATAAGGAAAAATAGTGAGGACACATTGTATGGGGATAAATGGCACTTAAAAAAGGTAATTTATAAATCCAATTCTATTGGGGCAATGTTTATAAGGTAAATAACTCAATTTTACGCATATATCTAACCCAGTTCAATTTTGAAACAAACATTGTGTCAATCTTGTAAAGGAAAGGATTTTTTCTGTCACTCCAAGATTAACAAAAGCAATTCAGTGTGTACAAATTACTCTTTGAAGTTTCACTAGCATATTTCCCAAATCACAATAACTCCTGCAATGTGAAGCTTCCACAGCAAACTCCTTCCAATAGGTGGCCTTGCGAGCACTCTCAATCACAGCCTGTTATGGTCCAACCAGATCCAGTTAATAAAATAGTTGAAGTAGCCAAAATCAAGATAAGAAGAAAAGATACCAGTTGAAAAATATATACCTCTGTGTGCAATTGATCACTTATATTCAACATTGACAGAGCCAACTTCCGCATGATATAGCAACGTGGAAGAGTCAAGTCTTCCACCAAAGCCAACCAATTAATATGTGTCCCATATGCAAGGGGTTTTGGCAACTCATTTATGGCACAAACGAGATGCATATCCACCCAAGAATATGTCCTTGTATGGGGGAAAAACACAATGGAGTATTTTTTCCTGTCATGTGTTGGCTTTGCCCTCAAGGTTTGTAATGGAAAATCAATTCTAGAGCAAAGAATACCCGTTTGCCACTTTCCTCTCCACTATACTTGAGGGAGAAGAAAAATAATGAGTTATATTTTGCAAGAAAATTTTACATTTTTTATATGTAAAAGGGGGAAGTTTGCTGAAACTTGTATTAAATGAAAGAGGTTGAATCTTATTTATTAATAACCTTCCTCCTACTACATGGAGAGATCAAGGTGACCATTGCCCAAAAATAAACACAGGAAGACCAAGAAAATTAAGTTGTAGAAATTCTTCATCTACATGCCTCCTTTCTAAAATGCAGTTGTTTCTCTTTAGCCGGATAATCCAAAACACAGCATGCACGGCAGTAACATTCCGTTAGTTTGATTTCTTGCCCATGTATCCTTGATTACTCCATGTCCTCTGAAAGCTTTCAAGAGAGTTAAACTACAAAGCATTGTGAATCACCTAGGAAGGAGACTACTCCGGACCCTACTTGCCATATGCCAATCAAAAAACAAGTGTTTATTGCCTTCAGAGGGCTCAATAACCATATTATTTAATATCAATTTTGTATGGTGCAAGGGTCCCAAGGAAAAAGGAAATGTATCAAGCATTAGTGGAAATTTTAGTGAAAACAGTGTAAAAGCACAGAAATGTCAAATTTCAATTGAAAACCTTGAATTTTAACTTGAATTTTAGTAAAAGTTGAAAGCATGACACAAAAAATAATTAAATTTAATTTCTAGGCATTTTTTGATGGTTAAAATATAGCAAATAATACATATCACTGTTAACATGTAGAGATAACAATAGAGAACTCGACATTTTTATCCTAAAAGCACACATCAATCAAATAGAGTTAATAGTTTCATCAATTCCAAAATTGGAATCAAAATATAAGTGTATAACCAAAATGAACATTCATGCATAGAACATAACTATAACTTAAAATCTATAAATCAAAGATTAAATCAGAAAATATTCAAAAAATAAGATAAAATCAGTAAGAAAAATCAAAGGGAACGAAAAAATCTGAATATCATAAAAAATTCTTAAAGAAATATAGAAAAACCTTGGAATAAGATCAAGGCCAGAACAATGGAAATAACAACAATACAAGCCAAGAAATTTTCACAAAATTAAGTGTTGATCCTGTTGAAGAGCCTTTAATTAGAGAAGATCAAGTAGAAAATCTCATAGATATCGAATAGAGGGGAAAATAAAAGAGTTGTAATATGTAAAGCATGTTTATACATAATAGAAAATCTGGAAATCAAAGAAAAATGTTAAGAAAGTAAAAAAAAGAAATATTTGTGTATGTCGTAGAAAGTCAGAAAATTAAAAAAATGTTAGAAAATTAGGAAATTTTAAGAAAATTTAAAAAAAATATTTCTTTATTTCCTTTTTTAAATTATTTTTTCTTTCCTTTTTTCTTTTTTTCTTTCTATTTTTATTTTTATTTCATTTCTCATTTTCTCTTCTTCTTTTTTCTTTTTATTTCCATTCTTATTTTATTTTTTAAAACATTCTCTTTTTTCCTTCCTTTTATTTTTCTATTTTCTCTATTTATTTCTTATTTCCTTTTTATTTCATTTATTATGTTCTTTTTTATTTTCTCTTTTATTTTTTCCTTTGTCTTTTAATTTTTTCTCTTATTTTTCCCCTCTTCATTCTCGTTCTTCATCGTCAACAACTCAATAGTCATGATAACTAAAAAGAGACTTTCTAATAAGAATGTCTAGAATTTACACCAATTTGTACACTGGAAAATTACAAATTCCATTTCCAAACTTTCCAGTAGACACAAGCACTTGACTCTTGACTTTTCTTTCTAAACATTGTGTTTTCAAACTTTCTAATAGACACAAACCTTATCAAGTCAAAGAAGGTTTCCAACTGTATCAAATTTCAGTTAAAAATTAAATCATATCAACAAAATTTCACGGTGATGGACCAAAAGTCATCAGAATTTCACCAGTGTAGACCGAAATGTCCACTGAACCTGTTTGACACCAATAATCTAGGTTTATCAGGTCAGTTAGGAAACTAATTCATATCAACAAAATTTTGCTAGTAACAGAATTCACAAGTGGTCTGAAGTTCCTACCCATTTGTTTCTTATGACCAGGGAAATAACTTTATTGTTTAGAACAAGCCACATGAAAATCTTTACCTTGAGGAGTGACTTGCACTTCCAAACAATTCCTTGTGCCTGCAGTCTGGTACAACCTGACAAGGTGTTTAGCAGCTCGCAAAAGTAAAACCTCATGAATCCCTCCTACTCCAGATTAGTTCACCATTATTACCTGTTGGTGGGCATGTAAATGATCAAATCAATAGAAGGAGACCACTCTAGACCCTAGTTCCCAGAAAAACAAGTGTTTGTTGTCTTCAGAGTGCCTGATAACAAATTCACAATTGATGTGTCAAATTCCTCCCATTTGCTTCTTCTGACCTGGGAGATGATTCTATTGTTTAGAAGAAGTCACATTAAAATCTTTACTTTGAAGAGTAACTTGCAGCTTCCAAACAATTCTTTGTGCCTGCCATTCCCATCCAGTAAGACCTGACAAGGTGTTGCAGCAGCTTGCAACTGCAAAACCTCCTGAATCACTCCTACTCCAGATTAGTTCACCATTATTACCTATCATTGGACATGTAAACGCTTGGATCTGTAGAAGGGAGGTTCCAATTCATGGTCCATCAGGTTCCTGCCGAGGTCCAGTAACCAGGACCAAGAGTTGCCAATCCACTGTCCAACTTCACAAACATACACATCCATGTTTCTCACTAGGTTGTAAATCTTTGCGTATCTTTTTAATAACACTTCTGCCACTGACCTATTATGCCAGAAGGCCAACAATGAACCATCCACCAGAGGGGAGGGGCTGACTTCCAGCCAAGTCTGAGACTGCAATTTGCCATTCAGCATGTTGATTCAAAGCAATTTATCATCAACATACCAAACCTAGTGTCTACAACAATTTACCCCCCCCCCTCCCCCCACTGACCTATAAATCAGTGTCTCCAAGTCAGAACTGATCAGTGAGCAAACCATCAGTCTTCGGTGATTTCTCCCCTACAATATTGAAAACTACTGTTCTAACCTCTTCAACAGAATAATTACACATCAATATAATATTGTCTTACTCAGACTAGGCAAATAACTTGGTCTCCAATAGAACCTCCATCCATGTTATTGAAAAAGATTTTCAAAGTAATTTTGTAAGTTCCATCTCTACCATTTCACCTATGAAGGTCTTGGTGCTAATTTATATTTGGATTTTTTGCTTGCATGCTATCAGAAAATTTAATCAATACTTGTATACCATCCAAAAATTTATACCTACTTACAGGTCATTAAAAATTTGACTCTTACAAAAATATCCTTATGGTTAATGTATCAAAGGATAACGGTGAGAATATCAAAGTAAAAAGAACAAATTTTAAATGGCATTCAACTAAACATAAATTTTGGAAGACATACAAGTAAATGCCTTTTTTTTATGGCATATAAGTAAAAAAATCATTTGTATTATTGTGATTTTGTTGATTCTCCTTTTGCAAATTTGTCAAAGATCATATTATGTTTCCCTCCTTCAGTTACATTTCTCACGATCTTAGTGCCAATCTATTTCATCATTCTGGGAATACTACATACATATCTCCACCTCATTTACCATTTTTTTTTCTTTAATTTCATGTTTTTTTCCTTTCATTGGTTTTCCAACATTCAGGTATTTCCACTGCAATTTGCATTATTATAATCTGTCTTCAATTTTTGCCTTTTCAAGGACAAGCCTTGTTGAAATGCGAAGATTGCATGTTTATAACTTAGAGGTCACAGGCTTGATCCTATGAAACAATCTTTTCATTTATGGAAATAACGAATCCTATGAAACAAACTTTTCATTTATGGAAATAAGGTTATGTGCATGGTACAATCGGACCTTTAGATCCAGGTCATTGTAGGTGAATAAAGTGACCCATTCATGAACCATTGAATGGAGTGAATGGTTATCATTTTCGAACATTTTTAGATGCATCTCTCATTGTAGGGAGATTGAGGCATCTGGAGAGGTTGATGCACTGTAAGAGAGGAAAGCAAAAGGGCATTCTCGCCATTGTCACTAAGCAATGCCAACAATGCATCTCATTGTGAGAGAGAAGAGACAAGGGCAATGCAACTATTGTTGAGAGAGGTTAACATCACATGCAAGAGGGACACAGTTGTCCCAGGAAGACCGCAACACGTAAAACCCGGTGCCATGCAAGGAAGGATGAGACAAAGTCATGTTCCATTGAAGGAAGAAGAGAGTAACTTGGAGGAGCATGGAAGTGACTCCTGTTGTGATTTGTGAAAGGAAGGATTCACTATTGATGGGACACAAAGGATCATGTTCCACTCAACAAGCACTAAATCTTGTTTGTCCAATGAGTACGATGTTGAATAATCTTGTTTGCCTCTAGGAATATTGTTGCTAGCATCTATAGCATCAATTTGCATTGGACCATTTCTAGACCCCACTTTGTGCACTATGCTTGCCACTATATTAAATGGGTCTGGAGCTATATAGCTCCATAATGCAGTCAGCAGTAGAGAAAAATCCTACTGATTTATAATGGAGTAAATTCACCTCAGAAGTTTGTTGTATAATGGAGTAAATTCACCTCAGAAGTTTGTTGTATAATGGATAAAATTGTCTGTGGGACTCGAAATTTTAGAATGATACTTAATTGCTTGAAAATGTCCAAAAACATCAAAGTAAAGCATACTAGTTAGCAATAAGTGCCATAAATAGTTGTACAACACTAAGCACTAGCGTAACAACACTAAGCACTAGCGTAACACACTAATTTTTTGAATGGGTAACCTACAGAATTTCACATATGTCAGTATCTTGAAGTATCTAATCCATTGTACACCTAAATTCAGGCCCATGATCTTAGTAGGATAGAAAGAAAAATTCCATCCGTCTTTACAACATTATCAATCCATTTCATACATTTATGCCTTCCAAACCACACTTGTAGCATGAGTACACGAAAATTTTAAAAATACTCTCTACTAGAACTCATGAGACAGCTCAAACAGTAAAAGCTTTCAAGCACTAGAAAGGTTATGAAGGCAAGCCAGAAACAACATTAAATAGAAAAGGTAAAAAGTTAAGCCAATTGTATTTTACTAGTACAGTTAAGTAAAATTTTAAGATCTTTCTTAGTTAAAGTAGGAGTTTCAAAAAAATGAGAATTAACTACATTGTTGTCAACAAAAATGAGAGGGATAACATGATAAAGCTTAATATACTGAAACATTAATCAGATGCATAATGCTGAAACAGCAATGGTACTGAAAATAAAAATTTAAGATAATCATGTACACAAGACAAAGAAGTCATACCTTCACCCAAAGTGCAATAGTGCAATCTCGTTCTAGGTGTCCAGATTCAGAATCTTCTTGATTACAATTCAACAAGTCAGGATCCACATTTTGCACAGTTGGGCTCCATTTATCAGTCACACACAAAGAATTTTTTTTCTCATTATGCAGAAACAAGAACTCATATTCTATGCTGTTTCTGTTTGGTTCAACATGTGATTGAATATGAGAACTACTAGGTAATTCTTTTTCATAAAGTTGAGAATTTGTAGATATAGGAATAAATGACTCTGAAACAGGCTGTTCATCTGCTCCACCTTCATCTTTGAGCACGAGATTTTCCTTGGCCTTCAGTTCAAGCTCATTGACTTCATGTGATATACTTGATATAACAGCCACCTTCCTCTGCTCATAACCAGAAAGGTGAGGTGAACAAGGACGAACCATATTGGTTTCATGTTGATCAGAATCCTTCTTTATACCTTTTTCAACTGTGAATAAAAAATTTCCTTTATAGTTGTCACTTAACTGACTTCTATGATCATTTATAAGTGCATTGTTCTCTCTATAACAATCATGAGAAAATTCATCTTCTGGAGCTTGTAAACAATGATCAACTTTCTGAAGTATCTCTCCAATTAAGTTGGCACTGGTCAATTGTTTGTCCATAGACTTAATTGGAGTACATTTTATTTCTTCAGGAGTCTTGCCATTGTTAATAGGGCTTTCATGATTATCATTGCATAATTGCTGGACGTTGTTAGCTTCTAATATACTCATTTCACTTTCAGGAATGCAAAGTGGCATTTTTGTTCCCAGACAATGTTTAAAACAATCAACTTGCAAAGTTGCCTGTTCTTTGTCCAAGTTTTCTATCAGATCTAGCCTCTGAACTTTGTCCAAGATCAATTGCTTCCCTGGCATATTCAACATTGGAAGATGACACCACTTTCATTATTTCTGTAGATTAAAATTCTAAAAAATATTTCACTGTACGTATATAATTAAGATCCAAACCCTGTTTATGAGCAAAGGAAGCCAGAGAAAAAAACTAGTCAAGTACTAGTACAAACAAGATTAAAGTAGACCACTTGGACAAGTATGAGTCACCACCCTCATATAACTAGCATCAAAAAATAGTGCTTTTAAATATTTTATAGCCATGACTGCGACCCTTGATCCCATCCTCCCTTCAAAAAAATAGGCTTCATAACTAGAACCATTATTTGAATAAATGGGCAAAAAACAGATATTATAAACAACAATATTAGGGGAACAAAACAATGTAAATGCTGAAAAGAAACACATACAATAATTTTTATAGTAAATCTTTGTTAAATAAGCAAGCACTACTAAATACTAATTATCCATGATAAGAACATTGATATAGTCACCAAGAGTTTCAATTATATTACTCTGTACCTTACTTTTTTGAAAATTTCCTTCCACAAATGATAAGATCAAACCCAATTCACAAGACTCTTACCAATATAGGGTTCAGGGAGGATTTGATTATATGCATCATGTCTCCATAAGTAGATAAGTTGTTTCCTTCATGTGAGAACAAAGAAATGGTGGAACTAGATTAATTTTATTGACAAATATAAAACTTTTATAAGCAGAAACCACATAAAGAAGATAAGTATCATTTAAGCAATATGGAATTAAATCCACATACAACACACACTTTTCATTAAACTAGAATGTCCAACTTACAACAAACTCAATAAAAACTTAAACATAGTTGAAAAATAATGAATACATAAGGGAAACAAGAAAAATTAATTGTTGCAGCAGTGTAGCGGCAACAGAAATAATCTGAAATAAGTCTAAAAATCAATATATATCAGACGGTAGTAGACTAACCATCAGATGATATAATCTAAGCAAACAACAAATGTAGTCTATCCCTGGGAAGTAAAGATAGGTAAATAGATGTGATCCACCCTTATCAATTTTTGTGATTTTTTTCCTTTTTTACTTCCACCATTTTTTAACACTTTTTCTCTACGAATTTCTTTCTTATTTCCTTTATTTCTCCCTTTTTCTTTTTTTCTCTCTCTCTTTAATATAGCTTTACGTAACATTCTTTTTTTCTTTTTTTCTTATTCCCTTTATTTCATTTATCATGTATTACTATGCACTTTTAATATCCTATGATATTCTTCGAAAATCCTATGATATTCATTGAGGTGATATGGATAAGGGAGTGACTATAGCCCCTCCAAATCATTTTTCCACCATTACATTCAAATTAAAGGGGTCTCGTTAAAACCTGCATAGATTTCTATAAACTTTGGGTAAATTTGCAATTTACCTAATTTAGCCAAATCTCTACATTTTTTATTAGATCATACTAGATTTTCCTTATTCATCGACCTCTTAATAATAATCACACCAACTACTACTCAAAACAATCAATCGATTACTTCAAATGCAGAATAAAAAAATAAAACATATTCCAGATTTCAAAAATTCTCAATAGAATTTAAAATGTTTCAAATTCCAGATTTCAAATGTCACCACACCTCTTGCCCCAATTATTTTTGACGGGTACTACTGCCACCTAGATATCAACTTCCAAATGTGCTCAATGGAATTTCTGATGTTACAGATGACATGAAATTTACTGATTTAAATTTACAATCTGTAATTCTACAAAGCAGCATGCTATTCTAAATAAGGGACCAGTTGGTTAAATTTTTTACCTAAATCAATGGATGTTTATTTGTATGTAATTTTATTCTTTTTTATAATTTGTGGCCTGGTATCAAGTGGTTCATCACCTGACCTCTACCCCCGATTAATTTTGAGGGGAACTACTACCACCAAGATATCAACTTTCCATTTGACTAATTTACTAAAAATTTTGGCGTAAGGAATGCATTAAAGAATTGTGAATTAAAAGTGAATGAAATAGGCTAGAAAAGGGTATACAAGAACAAGTACTCAAAAGTCAATATCAATCTTTTGCTTATAAACCATACACACCACACGTATGGATTGCATGCATCTACTTTTTTCAGAAATTGGCATAATGATGTAGAAACAGGAATTGAAATCTGTAACGGCCAACTCAGCTACTTCAAATTGGTTGATTGTCCTTCATGTGCTACAATTTTCTTAGGGAAATGGAAATGAACAGATAGCTGAATATGGAATCTATGCACCAAGAAACACAGATTTCAAAGAAGTTTAAATCTGGTTCCTTGAATGACATTTTTGAGTTCTCTTTTTAAGTTTTCGAGTTGCAAACAAAAATTATGTTCATAGCTTTCTGTAATGTAGAATCTATATATCTGATGCACGTTAGTCATTGGATTCTTCAAAATGTGCACATAAGTCCTCATGTATGTCAACCATGTAAAGAGAGGTGCCAAAGAAGGTTTAAGATATTGAGGTGCAAATGTGAATAAAAATAAGACAACACTAGAATATGAGTGAATTGGAGCCTTTTTATTTCATTAAGGTGTTCTTCGTCCTATTTGTTTCAACTTGAAGAGTTCCAACTTCAATTTCACACAAGCCTTCACATATTATCATTATCACACAAACTTTTATTACATAATTTATTATATAATTTTAATATCGTTTGTTTCACTACTTTCAATTTCAACTCTCTACAATTATTGGAGCAGACTCCACAGTAGATAAAGCCAGAAACAAATGCACCCTATGTCTTATTTTCAATGGAGATAGAAAAAATTTTAGAAATCTATTGCATTAAATCAAAAGTGTTTGAACCTGTCTGTGAATGAAATTGGTTTACCATCCTCATAACAAAACTCATATGGGAAATGGGAAATGGGAAATCATACCACTGAGGTCATTTTTGGTACCCAAGGATTGTGGCGCCTTAAAAACTATTACAGGTGTGGCTTACTCATATCATGAGACTTTTGTGAGAAATAATATCCATAATTACCAACATTAATTACAGCACCAAAGAAGGGATGTTATTCCTCAATTTTAAGATCTCAAGCACTAATAGATCGTCAGTTTCCTAAATCTGACCAATAACACTACACATAGTAATCAATTATAAACGTGAATTCCACAAATGAAAAACAAATTTTATAATTTAAAAAAAAAAAATAACCCCAGCGTTAAGTTCCTCATCTCGATCTAAAGCTCCTGCACAATAAGAACTCCAACCTGAAAACACTATAAGAGGAAAACTGCCTCCCTCCCTCACCCCTCAACTTCCAGATCCCATAAATCACCGAACCCAATCCGAATACGAACCATAAAAAAAACGACATCCATCGATCACTTACACCTTGCAAACTAATGTAACACGACAAAACAACCCTAGGGATGACACAAACTTTAGGCACTAGCCCAACCAAACACACGCACGCACAACGATTCTTCCGTCCACATCAATCAATCAATTCCAACACGTATCCAACGAAACGCTGGCACAGTCGTTACCAATCAATCGGGTTACGTAACGAACCGCAAGGGGCAGATATGTATGTGCATTTAGGGTTCGTTCGTACAATAAAAAAGGGGAGAATTGGTTATACCTTCCCTCTTGTTGCTCTTCCCGCTGACATTGTTCAGGTCGTTGGGACTCGTGGTTTTATAGGCGCGTCTAGGCGCCTACTGCATCCATTGCTGCAAATTCCAACTCTCATCATTATCTAAAATCTGCAAATATACGTCTCGTACATATTGATTAAAAATGTATTGATAAATCGTGTAAATTAAAAAAATTAAGTTATTATGCTAAAAAAAAATAAGTTTTTTAAGGATCCAAATTTCACGACGTTTTTTTTAAAAAAAAAAATTTCACGACGTTGGCCTCCGTCACGTGATCGACCAGTAAAAGAGGACAGTATTCGCCGTCTTCCGGAGGACTTCTAGATTAAAGTCATATACTTAAAATATAAAAATTTAAAATGGATTTTAAAACCTGATATCGAAATGTTTTTGAATTGCAACAATTAAAAATTAAAGATAAGGGTAATTTTATAAATAGTATTGAAATTATATAATAAATTATAATGTAAAAAATTTTATACAAAAGTTCATATATATAAAAATTCGTAAAAAATTGAAGTACATTATTTCTAAATGTACCTTAAAAATATACTTATAGCAAGTTATGTACAAAATTAGAAAATAACTGCATCCCATTGGATTAATAATATTTTAATTCTATATATGGATTTGATTTGCGTTATTTAAAAGACTTGTGTTATTGTTATTTAAGTTACAGCTAAACTTAAAATACTTGTGTTATTTTCTGGATCTCAATTATTTTTGAAATAAACTTTAATACTAAAATTAGATAATGTCGAAGATATTACTTACTTGTTTAAGTAAATATATTCAAATTTGAAATCAAATCATGGAGTTTATTTATCTCATACTTGCAACTTCGATTCTTGAAAGGGTTAATGGAAGTTGCACTTCAATCAAATAATTGTAACATTTGAAGCAAATTTGAAATTAAAATGTTTGTGCGATTTGACAAATTGAACGATAAAATATTGATTGAATTGTTCAAAAGGGATTTTGAAACTGTGGCCAGCGATTGACTTTCACCACTTTAGATGTCTGGATATGCACGTAATAAATGTATGGCCATAAGCCTTCTTCTAAGGTATTGTTTGTTAACTTATAATTTAACTATTTTTATTAAACTGTAGTTATTTTTAATAAATTGTTAAACTCTGTATTGTCATGGTAATTAAAATTTAACTTCAATTATTATTCATATAATTTTAATTACATCACATCAAATATTATTACTATGCATAATTAAAGTTAAAATATTAATTTACCAAACAACGTAATTACGTATAATATTTAAACTTTAATTACTATTTATTCACATTTATTTCAAAAATCTCATTTTCAACTCCTTTATTTCAACGTCAAAAACAAACTTCCACCAAAAAAATCTCTTCTTTGTAATCAATACAAAACTTCCACCAAAAAAATCTCTTCTTCGTGATCAACACAAAATCTCTTTGCACATCATCGTCGACCGTCGAACCCCTCCTCCTTTGTCGTTGCCAGATCTCTTCCTCCAAAATCGACCTCCCTCCTCCTTCGTTGAAACCATTCTCTTTCACTGAATCTCCTCATTTGAAGTTGCACATCTGCTAACCGTATAAAAATTCAATTCTGATAAAAATCTACTACAATATAACTTTAATTTCATCCAAAAAAAAGCTATAAACAAATACTAACTTTATTTGCATATCTTAGTTGATTTTCACGCAATGTTTTATATAAATAAAAATTAGATTCATTCTATTGTGAAAATTGTATTACGGTTACATGTGAAAATAATTTTGTCGCCTTTTATACATTCTACTTTTCTTTATAATCATGTGAAATTTTAACTTCACGTCTTTACTGAACTTTGCCGATGCTGATGTCATTTTGATAATACAATTTGCTTGATAATTGTGTTACGTGGAATGGCTGGAAAATTTTTCTTTTATTTTGGAACAACAATTTGGATGTAAAATCAAATTCCTCATTTTTCGCGACTGAATGAATGCTCTACGTGAGAGTAACGCCGAAAAATATCTCTTTCCATATCTACTGTTTGCGTATTCTATGTTTATTATATTTCTAATGTTCTACTTGCATTACATGATATTTTTCCCGATATATGAAATTATATCGGCTTTTTAAAAAAATGTCGCATCATATTAATTTCCATCTTTAGGTTCGTTGGAATTTATTTTTAAAAAATTTCCATATATTATTATTATTATTATACAAATTTTTATATATAAATTTTTAATTTATTTTACACCTTATCAATTTACCAGTTATATATAAATTTAATTTATCAGTTATATATAAATTTAATTAATTTACTATATATAATTAAAACGTAAACACAATTTTAAACTCTAAATACAATTAAAAAACGTAGATTACATTTGGTGCAGACTTTTTAAACTTTAAGACTAAAAAAAGTAATTCACTCTCGTATATTTATCAAATAAAAAAAACATGCATTGAAAGATGAACTACTCTGTGAGAAAGCACCGTGAAACAGTTTAAATAAAGCAAAAAAATAGTGAAATTAATTTTTTTAATATTGATGTTATTAAAAATTTTAACATATAAATAAAATATATAAAATAATAAATATGATAAAATATATATTAAAAAAATGTCACGTCATTTTGACTGTACTGAACACAACCTCGAAGACAAGTGAATTTTGAAGGTCACTACCGTACATGAAACAGCTTTGCAATTTTTACTAAACAAAAACAATTTTTAGATTTTGCTTAAATTCAGAATTTCAGACACGATTGATGGATTGTTTTTAAGAGACACAAATCGGCGTAACTTTATTCACTCGAAAATATTGGGAAGAAACAAACGGCGCCGTTCACGGTTCATCGCAGGCAAGCAATCGTTTCATTAAACATGAACTCATTTATTCATCGAAACCTTGTGATGCATTGCTTCTGCAAAAAGTGACAACGGACGGAACACGTCATCCCTCTGTCCCAGACGACTGCCCTCTCGCACAACGCCACGTGTCCCCCCGCCAACTCCGACCACGTTAAAATAGAGTATTATTATATTAGCATACGTAACTCCCCTCGGTTTCCCGTTCGGCACCCGGACGGCATACCTTAACCCACCCGGCATATTTGCGTTTCCCCGCCCCCGCCCCCTTCCCGTCCCCGAGAGAATTTTCCAGAACCCTAGAACGTTCGCCCATTTATCCGATCGCGTTCTGCCGGCGAAGCGAGGGAGAGTCTGTTCCTGGTGCAGCGTCCATGGCGTCGGCCGTGGCGGCGCACGCGCTTAATGATGCCACGAGCTGGTGGTACGATGTGAACAATTCAGCGGCGTGGCAGGACTGGATCTTCCACACCCTTGCCGCCCTCTTCGGGATCATCTCTGTCATCGCTCTTGTAATCACATTCTATTACACCTTTTCTCTTTTCATTTTCATCATCTTTTTTTTGTGTGGTTTAATGCTCTTGGAATCGGAGAATTAATAGTGTTGCAAAGAGTGTAATATTGGATTTTTTTCAAACTATTTGTGTTTTTGTTTACGTTCATGGTGAGATGGGGTAATTTTTGTTTTTTGGATACTGTTGTATGTAGATCCAACTGATCCGCATCGAATGTAGAGTGCCGGAGTATGGTTGGACCACACAGAAGGTCTTCCATTTCCTGAACTTCTTGGTGAATGGAAGTAAGCTTCTCGTCTTTTAACATCGTATCAGATTACTGGATTCCAGGGATGTTGAATCGTAATAGTTAAATATACCGCTAATTAAAAAAGGATCCTAATAGTTAAATGCGATGCTGAAATGCGTGCGTGTTATCGATTGCAGTACGGTCAGTTACCTTTGTTTTCCGAAGGAATATACAGCACATTACCCCAGAGGTTTGATCTGTTTGTTTTACAGTACAACATTCTCTGTTGAGTTTATTATTTGGTTTGATCTATTTGTTCTCAACTGTACTTTTTTTCCAGATTTTCCAACATATTCTTTTAGATCTGCCTAGTCTTGCCTTTTTCACCACCTATGCGCTGTTGGTGCTCTTTTGGGCGGAAATTTACTATCAGGTTGGTATGATCATCTCTCTGTTATTTAAGTTTTGCTCGACTACTTTTTAGCTTGTAAGTTTGTTTAAAACTTTGATCCAAGATAAGTTAAATTACAGGCACGTACCGTATCAACAGACAGGCTTCGGCCAACTTTCTTCATCATTAATGCAGTGGTATATGCAATACAGGTAACTCCGAATGATGTTTTTTCTGATCAATATCTTTGTATCCTATAACTGACCCGAGAGAACTGAGAATGACAAACTTATGGATGGTACTTGAAATTCGTCAACTTGGTAGAGTAGAGGGATGGTCGGTTCTTAGGTTCAATCAATTGCCTGGATTGGCTGGACTTGTGATGTTAGCATGACATTATAACTGGTAATTAAATAAATTTATATTGCACATATACAATAAAAATAAAAAATTTCAGGAAAATTGAGAAATAAACAGGAAAAATTATGAACAAAGACCAAATATCAAATTCATGAAAACTAAAACACACCATTTGGATAACTAACATCCATTAAATAAAACTACGCCTTATCATATCAGACAAAGAAATTGTTAGTAAATGGAAGAAATATACAATTCAAAAAAATGCATATATTTACACATTAAACAAGAAGAGATTCACTATTTACATCTATCACTTTTTACTTAAAACAACAGTTTTTGTTTCTTATCAAAAGAAGAGAATATAATTTGTCACCCAAACATGTTCCTCAAGTTTCATCTCCACTAGTCCTTGGTTGTCATGAGAATTCAATTTCTTATGGCTCAATTTCATATTAGAACATGAATGACAAAAAAAATAAATACTATCGAGAATTTTTCCCTCAAAAATGATGAGTTAGATATCATAAGTTGGCTCTAGAAAGTGATTTCTAACTCCTTTGGTAAGGGTAGTTGAAAGCCCTAAACCCAAATCTCTCTCTCCCTCTCTTCTTCTTGTTCTTCTTCTCCACTCATGCCGTCTAGTTCTCTTCTCTCCAAGTTTCCAATGTCTTCTCCCATTCACATCACTGTAGCTTTACATCTAGATGGATAGGGGAATAAATGAAAGGCAAGATCATGGCTTTGATTGCGTATATTGCTATTGACATTTGGAAAGGCAAGATCAAAAGAATAACGCCCAACACCCAAACAAATGTAGGGATTAACATGAATGAATACAATCAAAACAACTTTAGAAGAAAGTAAGTAAATGAAAAACGAAAACTCTATATTGCATAGTCAACGAAAACCCTAAACGAAAGGGACAATTGGGTGAACGAAACAACCAAACCTAACCAGGAAGATAGCAAAATGGAAGAGGAAATGGGAGTTTGGGGCTTTCCTATTGCAGCCTGGAGAGGGAAGACACAATCAGGCAAGATATGTCTTTACACTACTTGTAGAAGCTTGAATAGGTGGAAGGTCAAGTAGTGAGAAGGTCGGACAACAGTGTGGCAAGCACACAGATGGAAGGTCCAGCAGGGAATCAGAGGGAGATTAGGGTGGGCGTCCAGGTGCAGTTGGGGTTGTCTGAAGGGGTGACGGCAAGTTAGGGAAAGTTTTGTTATTTATAGCAAGGAAAATTTTTAATTCCTTTTTTGACTTTCCCATGTGCACCAATATCCTTAATTTTTACTTCCCTTTCTTGATTTTCTGTTTCCTAACTTTTCGGTGTAAATAAACCCTCTCTTGTAAGCAAAAAGGTGGAAGAACCAAGAAAAATTGTTATTTTATCAGAGTTAATAAAAATTTTAAAAAGTGCTTCTGATGTGTATGCTTCCTTTATAGTAGAAGTAATTAGTTGGGTTCATTATTTTCAAGCATTTGGATGGAACAAACTCAGCAAAAGTTCTGAGTGAGGTTTACAATTGTTCCCAAATATACCATCCTCGATATTTGACATTTTGCTGTTGTAATGAAAATTGATTTAAGGAAATGGATGCAAAAGGAATAGTTTCAAGATGAAGTTCAAGTTGGAGCTTGTTCTCGTTTTGGATCAACACGGCTACGTGCACATGACTAATGGAAAATAAATTCATTGTTAATACCTAATTTAATGTACAAAGAAAGTTCTTTTTTTTCTGGTGACCTCCAGAAAGTTCTTAATGGAAAACAAATAAAGTTGATCAAATGTATCCTTTTTTGGAAAGATTCATTAGGCTTGTATATTATTTTCAGATAGCTTTATGGTTACTTTTATGGTGGAGGCCTGTTAGTGCATTTATTGCCCTCTCAAAGGTCTTCTTTGCGGGTTAGTTTTTTTCTTTTTACTTCAGAACTTTGTTCTGTAAACACTATGGGACTTCTGGTGACCTCCATTATAAATCCGCAGGCGTGTCATTGTTTGCTGCTCTTGGATTTCTTTTGTATGGCGGAAGGTATGAATGTGTGATAATACCAGATTCTTTAAGACAATCCATGTGTGATGGGTTTGCTCTGTATGAAAGGCATCCATGTAGTTTATAACAACAAGCTTTTCCTTCCATGATTACTTTTTATTAGTTTGTAATGACAAATTCCTTTTCATTTTCTGTTGTATATGGATAAAAATTCTAGAATTCATAGAAAACGAGGGTGTCTATTTTCAATTAAAAAACAAATTCCTTTGTTTTTCATCATGAACTTAAAATTTTTTCCTTTTCATTTTCATCCAAAAGGGTGGAATTTGAAAGAAATTTTTTTTCATTTGATTTTCCTACATACAAAACCACCTTGTTGGAGTCAAAAAGAAAAAAAAATTAAGCAGTTTCATTTTTTTACTACACTTTTTTATTTCCTTTAATTTCCTTGGCATAAGAACCCTCATATATTTTATCAGCTAGGCGAGACTGAAATATTTCCTGCAAGCCCAACTTTGAGAAATATCTTTCAAGAATTGAAGGAATGATATCTTGATTTGAATAGACGAGACTATTGGTGACCTCTCAGAATATAGATCGTGCTCAGTTTCTTTTTGAAACAAACTTCATCTGAATGAAAATAAAATATAATAGGTCAACAAAAAAAATGAAAAATAGTGTTTAATGTCTTTGAAAGCTTTCAACCAATTCCAACCAGATAGATTGCAAGCCAAGATATATCATTTATTGAACTGAACTGAAAAATAACCTTGTTCCTAGGCAACCATATTGATCATTAATGACCCATCGGACCTTATTTCCTCCCGGTTTTTCCATTTTTTGTTCAGGGGTGTATCTTATTGTTCACCTGATCTACACCAAAGAAATACAGATTGATCAGCAGCAAGTGTGGTTCATCAATAACTACTATTTTTGAAACCAAACCAACCAGTTGAATCAGATTGAACCGGAATCGGATACTAAATCAATTTTCTTTCAAAAAATATTTTTGACTATTAAATCAGAGTGAACCATGCTGAATGGGCTTAAATCAGTTGGTTAAACCACTCAGTTTGATTAGCACTTTAATTCTTTATATATATACATCAAAAAATTGAAAAAAAAAAACAAATCTGCAAACCTTAACTTGGAAAATTCAAATCGCTTATGATGATTTATCAAAATATGAAGCAATATTTATTATACTTATTTTAAAAAATGTTAGTAATATAACTTGTTATGATAAACACCTTTACATATATCTACAAAATATATCAAGAAAATCAATTAAAATCATTCATGAACTTTCAAAAAAAAAGAGAGTACAGGACAGTTTATTGAGTTCACCGAGTGATGATGGCATGATAACACTATCACTGGTTGAATCACATTAAACCAATGGCTGGTTGAATGTACTTCTAGTTTGGTTTAAAAAATCATGTAACTAGCCATCAATATTTAAAGGAGTTTGTGCTTTCAAAAAACATCTGAAAGGAAAATTCAGAAAAAAATTCCAGATTTTTTGAGTGTTTGTGCTTTTGGAAATTTAGATTTTTTTTTCCATCATTTACCCTCATATAAAAGCCCAAAGATCTGGATTTTCTTTGCCATCCCCTATGCGAAAAAGATTTTCATGTTCACCATTGAAACCCCCACCATACACTGTCATCTCATCCTCACCTGATTCATCAATCCTTCGTCAACCTTTTTGTTGGATATTGTTGATGTCTCATCAATTGTTGCCTCCACCTCTTGCCTTACCTTGCCAATTGTCTCCTCCTCACTGTCGACACCCCCAACACAGTTGTCCACCCCTCATTTAAGGGTTGTTTGTGCACCTAGTTGACCCACTTTCTTCCATTGAACAGCCACTTTCTTCTGTGCCCTACTGGATTGGAATTGTCTTCGTCAGCATAGCCACTTTCTTCCATTCAATAGCCACTTTCTTCATTGCCCTACTGGATCAGAATTGTCTTTGTCGGCTTGTCGCCATACCACTTTCTTCCATTCAATATATATTGTTGCATCCTTGCAGATGTCGTCACCATTGGTTTCCAATTTTTTAGGTGGATTTGTTGTTATGCAAGTAGGGACGGGCATGATAAGGCCATGCCTTGGAGGCTCACCTTAATTTGGCTGAACTGTTCAGATCTTTTGCCCAATCCATTGAATTAAATATATATTTTTAAAAAGTTTAATATATTTTCCCTTTCTAAAAAGTTAAGCATATTGTTTTAGTGAAATACTACTGATGTGTTCGTCGTTATTGAAACATATAATTATATATATTACTGAAATATAAATATCATTACTATCATATTTCATATTTTGATGTTATCTTAGGATTATACATGTATATGAATGCTATTTGGGAAATAATAGAGTTAAAAATATATACAATTCTAATTAAATATGTATAAATATATATAACATATACTTAAAAATTTTAAAAATAATATTTAAATGTGAAAGCTGGCGTCTTAATATCCTTTGCTAAATCACCTTTCTTCTGGAATTCTTGAGATTTATGACAACTAAAATTGAATCAAGTTCCTTCTTGATATGCACTCTTTTCAATGATGACATTTTAATTATTGTATATTTGTTTTATGTTTGCATAAATATGTGTGTTGTTTTATATGGATGTATGTACTTATTATGGCCATGCAGTTGTTTATATTGTATTTTCGAAAATTTTAAAAATTATTTTAAATTGCTTTAAATTGCAGACTATTTCTAATGTTGCAACGATTTCCTGTTGAATCTAAAGGTCGACGGAAAAAGTTGCAGGAGGTATTATATATGTTCATCTTGGTAGCAGTATGATAAGATTTGACATATTTATGTTTCATTTACTCAAAAACCATGTTGATTTTCTGTAATTTGTAGGTTGGCTATGTAACCACAATATGTTTCTCTTGCTTCTTGGTGAGATGTATAATGGTGAGTAGTCTCTCAAAATACGTCTGACATTCATCCAACATTTTAACTAGGACGTTAGGCTTCATGATAATAGGAAAATTATTCTTGTGCAGATGTTTTTCAATGCCTTCAATATAGCTGCGGATCTTGATGTCTTATATCATCCGATTCTTAACTTCTTTTACTATCTGGTAAGGACCTTAAAATTATCCTCAAACCTTTATGCAAATTCAAATATGAAATGTTGGACATTTTTTTAATACAAGCTTTCAAATGCATGTGTATCTAGATATATATCTCGTCTAGTTCTGAGCATACATAGATTCTCATAAATGCTAAATGCACATAATTTTTTCTTGGATATTCTCTATTTTAACGAATTACAATCATTAGTTGCAAGGGATGCATCTATGGTTCAAACGTTGGTTATATACTTCATACTAAATTACTTTCTAGGTTTCTCTGTCAGTGCAGGACTGTTTCCAATAGTCTGTATTCATGGACTTCATTACTTGTTTCAATAGTTCTTAATATACGAGGTAATGACCATACCTTAAATACATTAGACCAAGTACAGTGACAAAGCTGACATGTTAATTGATGTGTTCAACAAGAAAGTCCAACTTTACATTTAATATAAGATATTAAATATAACCTTGATCTGCTCATGTTCTTTTTGTGGCATGTGATTGCACAGCAAAACCATTTCCTATAAGCCATTGAGAGAAAAGCAAAACACCTTTTCGGTAGTCTATATCTGGATTAAATTTGATAATGGAATCAAAAAATCCATCGCAATAAATGGTTTTATGGATAACAATTACCCTACTGGAATATGATATATTTTGAACATATTCTAAATTCTATGCTCATTAGGTGGTCAAGAAATGATTTAGGTGGTGACCAGGTAAACTGGTAAAGGATATATTTTTCCTAACAAGAAGGTTGCAGGTTTTTATTGCTTCAACGCTGTTTCATTTGCTATAATTCATGCAAGTATGAGCAAGAAATATATTTTCTGTTCTATTCTGAGTTTTCCGGCATAGTTCTGTATTCCTGCATTTTTTTTTTCTGGCTGGGTTTGTATTCCTTTCATCTTTGTAAACTTAGATTCCGCACTAGAGTCTATTCATCAAAAGATCCTCTTGAATAACTGAAGTGAATTTTGAAAGTCAAGTTCTGCTTCTTTTGTTTTAAGTGCTATATTAGCGTTCATGACCATCGTTAGATTAAAATTCTATTCGTAATTTGTGATGATAAGAATGAACCTTTTTTTTTTATACAAGAATGCACCATAGAAATATATAGAATAATCAATATGTCAAATATTACATATATGATCCCACACAAGTAGTTCAATTTTATAAAAAAAATATAAAGTGGTTTATTTTGTTAATATGAATGAGTTTTTGGTCAATCTCACGCTAGACTATTGCATGCCATTATAAGTATATCTATCTTGTAAGCATCTATTGCTTGTCATGATACTTTTTCTACGTCCCCTGGCTTTTTTATCTTCATTAGAATTGACCATCAAATTGAACTCTCCATGACGGGAACGAGCGATCATCTAAATTGATGCATATGTCCAAACTTGCAGCTCGTGGAAATTCTACCATGTTCTCTGGTTCTCTTCATTCTGAGGAAGCTGCCTCCAAAGCGTAGCGTGACACAATACCATCCCATCCACTAAGCAGGTGATCTGCCCAAGTTCGAGTGAAATCACGTCGAAAATTTTCTTTCAAGCAGTATGGAAGCCTTAGTCCCAATTTAGAGACAGACAGGAGCGACATTGCCGACGCCGACTCTAGGGATTCCATGATGGCTGATGGGTTGTTGGGGTAGGTCTTCAAATTATACTTCATAAATCAATATGAAAAATATGGGACAACGCACCCGGAAATCACGGGATTTCGTGTACCCCTCGTTTGTTGTGCATGTAATCTCCATTAGATGGAAACCGATGTAAACATGTTATACACTAGAATGAGTATCCGGACAGCTTGTTCATTGGAAACGGATTAACATTTGGAAAAACAGAAGTAGCCGAACCTGTTTACGGCAATGGTTACAGATACTAAGTTAATCGTCGGAATTTCTCTTGAGAACCAAGTTTGTTTGCCCTTAAGGTATGATGCTGCAAGCATTGACAATTTGATGGACAACACTAGTGCGTCGGGTCAAAAATCAATCAACAGGACATAAAGTATACGTTCGCGTACCATTTTTACCACAGAAGTGCCTGTGGGCACCATTTTGAGGCACCATCCTTCGCCGTAACGATGTATTTGCGTTTGCAGCATATCTTGAGACTTGAGGTGAGTGTGTGTTGTGCGTGATCGATCTTCCTTCCCGAAGCGATTAATACCCCTTTCCGCTCCGCCTACCAGTCAAGATGCCGGTAGTTTTGAATAGTTGATGCTCTACCGTGTAGGCAGAATGTTAGGTTTTCCTCTATCGTTGACAACGTTTTAAGTATGTTTGATTCGTGCGATGGGCCGATGGCTGGACGCGCGCCTAGCTATGGGGGTCGGTGTTATCTCCGAGGTGGGTACCAGTCCTACGGCCCTGTGTGAAAAAATTTCTTTTGCTTGATTGGTGCCGTGAAAGAGCTATGGAATTTTACATTAAAATCAATAATTAGTTAATAAGAGAAAACTTATAAATGATATAAGATTTCAATTTTACTTATTATTTTTAATATAATATTATTTTTTTCAATACATCTTTACATTTATAAGTTTCTCGTTAGAATATTTTACGTGACGTCTTAAGTGTAATATACATAAATTAACTTTAATATCATATAAAATTTATCTTATTAAAATTAATTGATTAATGATAAAAAAATTACCTTAGAGAGGACCACGAAGCAAAGGCTATTTCAACTAATCCAGCTATTTAGAATCCAGATTTTTGCCTTATTATATTACAATCAGACTTTAGTTTAACACCAAAGGAGAAAAAAAATCCATGATGATAGGAAGGAAGAAGACATCAATTACGAAGCCACGTAGGAAATCAGCTGGAAAATCACCGGATATCTTGAAGAAATCGGTAATCGAAAGATACCAACTCAGGAAGCTTGTGAACAAAAAATTTATTCCAGGGGACATTATTACAAAACGACTCCGCTGGGGATCGAACCCAGAATCTCTGGTTCCGTAGACCAGCGCCTTATCCATTGGGCCACGGAGTCATTTGTTTGATTTTTCGAAATATAGTATTATAATATATTTATGTTTTTGTTCTTTTTCTTTTTTCCTTCAAATCACCTTACGAGTAACAATTTTATGACCTTTTCCGCCTTGCCGACAAATAATTTAACACGACGTGTACTCTTTCTTTCACAACCTTGAATACCATAAGAACTTGTTTGGTGGTACCACACGCAAGTTTTATATTAACAAATAATAACATCGTACCATTTGGACAAACAAGTTATCGCCTAACAATTGAGCAATGCAAGTCAATTTTTAGTTTGGTACAACAATTTACGGAGGATCAGCTGGCGGATCAAAAATAGTTTACTGGAGACAAGGAAGACACCCAACTCAAGTAGAGCAATGGCCACGCGCCACGCAATCAGTGTGCGGGAAAAAGAAGAAAAAAAGAGTATTGTTCAGTGGTGATTAAATTAATACGAAGATATTTTATTTAAGAAACATACGAATGAATAATTAAGAATGGTCAAAAAAATTACAAAAATATTGTAATAAAAGACCATTAATTAAATTATCGACGTGAGACGTCACACAACAGGAAAGACAAAGGTCTTGTTTATTTTTACATTTTTTATATTATATATTTTTATTTTTTATAATATTTTTTAATAATATTTATTAAATAATTTTAATATTTTATAAAAAAAATTATATCAAAATACTTACATAATAAATTATATAATTTCTTAAAAAATATACTTTATTTATCTAATTCTACCCTGTAAATAAATGCAGGTAGACCGTCACAGGCTTTTCTTTTTTTTTAACTTTCCGTCTTCCTTCCTCCCTCGTCACATTACAGAAAACACCCCAATCCTCGACCTAATCACGCCAACCACCCTCCGATGAACCCAATCCTCTACCTTGTTTTAACTTTAACAATGGTAAAAATTTAAAGTTGAAAGTAAATTTTTATATATTATTATTATTATATAAATTTTTATTTTTAATTTATTATATAATTTTAATATTATTTATAATATATAAATAATATATATAATAATAATATATATAATAATAATATATAAAAATTTACTTTCTCGTTACAAAATGTATGTTACGTTGCATACCAAGAAAGGGCCATGTCGTAATTACACGGAAAGTACGAGGGTAATAGAGTTTATTACTCTCGTCTCCACCTTCCCTCCGTACAATCGTCGGCGCCCGCGAAAAATCGCCGAAAGGGAGAAGCTCCTCCCTTCTTCTACCACCGCTTCCGCCCAAAACCCTAAACCTAAAACTCCAAACCTCGCCATGGATTCCATAACCAGAGGTTGTCTAATCCGCACCACCGCAATTCCTTCCTTCTCCTCCTCCCACATACCAAAAACACGGTCGCTCTCCCCCAAAAACCTCTTATTTTCAATCCGTGCAACCACTGGTTCCTCCTCCTCCTCCAGCTCCCCCATTCCTAGAGTTTCCACAAACCTCAAGTCCGCCGCAGGCTTCGCCGTTCTGACTGCTGCGCTGCTCGCTGGAAAGTTCACTGCCGCCGCAGCTCCGCCGCCACCGACACCACCTGCGACAGAAGAATGGATTACGCAGGAAAGCACGACCGCCACTGCTGGCATCACTGACCAACTGTCGGACCTTTCCGATGTCCTTTCCTCCAATACCGAAGCCATCGACTCTCTTCGCGTCGTCCTCTACCAGAAGCTGGAGGACAACGAGGACGAGGATGCGCTCAAAATCCTCGACAGCCTCGTCGCTGTCCAGCCCACCAATACCGAGTGGAAGTTCCTGCAAGCACGGCTCCTCAACGAAATGGGCCGACTTTCCGACGCCCGCGGGGCGTACGCTGAGATCCTCGCCGACGACCCGCTCTGCTTTGAGGCGTTGTTCGAGAACTCTGTGCTGTTGGACCGATGCGGTGATGGGGAGTTGGCGGTGAAAGAGCTGGAGAGGGCACTGGAGTCGGCCAATGAGGGGAAGAGGGTGGAGGCAGCGAGAGAGGTGAGGTTGGTGATGGCGCAGCTTAAGTACCTGCAGAAGGATGTGGACGGGGCATTGGATATGTACACGGAGTTGGGGAGGGAGGACGGCGGCGACTACCGCCCATTTTTCTGCCAAGGGGTGATTTACAGTTTGCTCGACCGGAACGACGAGGCCAGGGAGGTCTTCCGGAGGTGCAAGGAAATATGTCCGGCCAAGTTCAACGTCGAGGGGTTCTTGCAGACGCCGCTGTCGAGGATAAACTTGTTCGGCGTTAGTGGTGGCGATGACAGGACTTGAGCTTGATATTGCTTACTTGGCTGCTTCGCCGTTTAATGCTAATAATGAAGAAGAGTATCTTCTTCTTCTTCTTCTTCTTTGGGGAGGTAATCCAATGTTTTCTTCTTACCATTTCCTCTCGGTCGCCTCTCTGTAGGAGAAACTAGGAAGAGTTAACCGTCACAATAATGTTTCTTATGACAATACATTGAAACGGAAAGAAGAACTTGATTTGTTTATAGGGCCTTCTTTGTTTTTGTGAACGCGATTATATGATTTGTTGACCTTTGCAGAACATTTCACGGTTATTTAACTTCAAGCATCGATCGGACTTCTTACGGAATGATGAAGTGCCTCTACAAATTGGCATAGAGCAATGTCTAATGTGAATTTCACTGTTTTTTTTTTTTTTTGAGATTGGCTTTTGGATCTTTCTATTTCTATGGTTAGAACAAATTTAGACTTCGAATATCCTGCTTAGTCGATCCCCCCCTGCCTTTGGTAGCTTACTGTCGTCTCCTTTTCTTGGATGACTAGTGGATCACAAATCCTTACAAAAAAGGGGAGTCCTTTCTCATCTTGGGGATGCCTTCATCATTTGGCTTTTGCCTCTTGGCATGTGGAATTCTGATCAAGGAAAACTGGGTCTGTGAGAACCAACTGCAACTTTAGTTTAGTTTCTCAGGTCAATTAAATCATTTGGGCCCTTTCAAACTTGACCGTTGGTTTTGTTGTAAGGGGCTGAAGTGTGCCTTGCTTTGGATGTTAATGGGTTCTTGAATGTGCTTTGAGGATTATGTGGGTGCATTCAGTTATAGATGTCAAATAAGCTGTGTGACTGCTACGACGGATCGTGTTTGAATCATGTTTTTATGTTTTCAAACCTAAATAAGCTATGCCAAATGGATTATACTTGGGCTGTGACTGAAAGGCTAGACATAATTCAATTTAAGGCAAATAATATTGAAACCGTACCAACTTAACATGGTTGGTGGAACGTGGAGTAAGTGGAACGTTTAAATTGTTCTTGAATGTGTTTGAATCATGTCTTCAAAGTTGCTTGCAGAGTAAGTGGAACGTTTAAATTGGCGAAAGCAAACATCACCATCATTATAATAATAAAAAAACCTATCTTTGAGAGGTAATGCTAGTTTCTTTCGGTCATCAAATTTGGAAGGTCCGTAAACAATTATTTTCGTCGGTTTTAAAATATCAACTTCAAAATTACAACAGAAATATCCCACTTAACTTTTAACCAAGCATAACCTATTTCTTCTATCAAAATGATAAAGTTTTTAAAGTTTCGTTTGAAAATAAAGTTTACAGGATTTTTAATGTTTGAAGTATATATTTTTAATAAATAATGAAAGAAATTAGAGATTTTCACTGTAACTGTTTGAAGGAGAAACAAAAGTCTAAGAAGTTTGTAGGCTTTGAAAACATTTTTTACTTCAAAACTAAATAAAATTAAAATCTTCTCATGTAAGTGGATTGCACAATTAAGGTTTTTGGAGACGATATTTTTTCAATAAAAAGGCCAATTATCACTTTATCCCAAGAAATACAATAAAAAGACAAATTTATATATTCTTTTCTATAGGTTACAAATGTGTGTGTGCAGGCCTGATTGTATATGCCTGCATTCTTATATTTTCAAGTACCTTGTTTAGTACAACCTTGTTATTTTAGATGATGAGTTACGAGATTTGCCAATTAAATAACAAATGACTGTTGTTTTAAGAACTACATTTTTATTTTGATATCTTTGAAGTTTATTTTTATATTTTTAATTTACATGTCTTTTTTATAAATTATGATAAATTTATAATTTAATTAAGGTCAATTTTTTTCAACTTCTAAAATCACTCGTAATATCATTATTACTACACAAATTCTAACATATAAACTTTTATCACTTTAATTACTATATAGTTTTAACTTAATTCACAAAACTAACTCTAACTTTAAAAGTGAAAAAAGTTGCTTGTGAATTCACCCTTAATGTTCTAATTCGTGGCCCACTCCTCTCAAATTTCTAAGCTAGCTTTTAAGGTGCGAGAGACTAAACATATCGACTTTAATTACAGAATGTTTAGCATCAATCGGACTTCATATCAAATTTATAATTTCCCTGCATCTCAAGATTTTGATCTATATCCGGCACTTCTCTCCTACTCCGGCCTTCACCGTTCAACTTTATTGAATCAGTAGTCATAGGCTCCCTTCGTAAACTTTTGGTAATTAATCTATAGGTTTAAACTTATGACATGCATCATCAGTGATATATATATCCGAAATGACCTTGCCAATAATGGGTCCAAAATTTAGACTTAAGACTCCTTCGGTAGCCCAAAAAGGATCTCTTAGTGGGCCGAAACTGTTAGCCTATGACAGATACTACTGGTGATCCAAAATTTAGATTGTAATACACTGCTGGTGATCCAAAATTTAGATTGTAATACACTACTGGTGGTCCAGACTAACACCATCGGTGGCTTTGGAAAATCTGCTAGTGGTCCGAAGAATCTTCAATGGGTCCAATAACCAACTGTTGATGGACTGAACCTTTGAATTTGGTTGATGATCGTCATTAACATTGTCGAATAGTTGTTACCGTAAAGGGAGGGTTTGTGCATTGAAAATTAGGGTTTTTTGTCATTTTCATTTTTTTGTCGAGAATTGAATTATCGTCATTTTATTTTCGTTATTTCCATAGATATAAACGTACCTTATGAGAGGGTTTATGTTCCTTAAAAATCTGTTAAAAGGAAAATTTGAAAAAAAAAATATTATTAGAATGTTAAAAATCTAGAATATTTTTAATTTTTTAAAATTAAATATAAAATTTCTTTTATTTTCATAATGTGCACAAATGATGTTAAAAAAATTTCTATTTCTAGATTTTTAAAATTTCAACATTGAAAAAAAATTTAGATTTTTTTTTTTCATTTATAACCCCTAAATGACTTAAATTTACTTTTGTTGGTCAATCTTGATGGCCCTTGGTTGATAGTTGGTTGACCATCGTCAAATGTCGACGTCGACTAGAAGTCTTCTAGCCTTCCCCAAAGTTGGATGATGCTTCTCCTCCTCCTTTCCTTGCCTCCCATGGTGAGAACTTTTTAGGAGTCTCGACTACGTACGGATCATGCTGATCACCTAATAAGAATTTTTGAATCCACCACTGTATTTGAGATATAAAAGTTCCAAAACCACTACATGATAAACCATTGATCAAGAGAAATTAACCTGATCGGTGGTACAGGAGTAGCAAGAGAAAGAAATAAAAAAGCAAAAATCACACGACACATTGGAGATCGAGGATTCTTACGCAAGAGAAACTGTTTAATTTGTTAGTCATGTAGTGTAAAATAATTAAAGCATAGTATATAGTCAATGCATCTGGATATAATCCATTGATTCTTTTCATTTAATATTGCAATGTTGACCAATGTAGTGTGGGAAGAAGGGAATGATTCGCATGAACAATGAAAGGGAAAAAAATGCATGGACAATACTGAAATTGAATTTCCATCTGTAAAAAGTAATGAGTCTTATATTCATATGCAAACAATACTGAAAGATACTGTGGATGTTGTGGGCGACACGGGTGCTTGTGCTTCTGATAAGAAAATGGAATGCCATAATTTTCTTTTTTTTGATGATGATCCGATTGTGTTTCTAAGTAGCTACGTGCTGGGTTTGAATTAAGATTTCATTCGTCATATAATGGAAGACCATGTTGAGAAAAATAATTAACGAGAATAATTAAAGAGAGAAAAATAAAGGAAAAAGATGAAGGTGATGACAAGGCAAAAGATGAACATTTCAGTGATGACAAGGCAACAGATGAAGGTGTCAGTGAGGATGAAGAGGATAATGCCCCATAGATCAACAGGTTAATTACAAGCTGTGAAGCATCATCGATCAACCACAAGTATGGACAAATTTAGAAGAGATGGAGATGAAAAAAATGTCTCAGAAGTGTGTACGTAGGTAAGTCTTTTCCTATTGATCAATTGATTCTAATAAAATAAAATTCACATGTTAGTTATTAAAGTCAATTCACATACATTATACATAAGACATTATGTAAAATATTCAAATGAAAGGTTTACAAGATTTTAGTGACATAAAATTCATAGAAGATTACTAGGTGTGGAAAATTAGAGAGAGGAGTTGATCAATCTCTGTCAAACTTCAGTAGGTTGTAAGGAAATCTTGGAAATTTTTCTTGATTCACGTTAATATTATGGAATACAGTTAAAATGTTTTTATGTATAGGGCAAAGAAGACAACCAATTAATTGGTTCAACGGATAAAAAAAAATGCATTGGGGAGAATATAAAGTCTAGCTGTGATTTACGACAGAGCATGGATGGGTAAGTTGGCATCTAATAATGGAATATAATTAAGTTAATTTTGAAAATATCGAAGCAGTTCTTAATTAGACTACAACTCCATATATATTACAGTATTCTGAACACCCCCATTTAACAGTATGTCTCAATATTTATATTACGGAATATATATATAATACATCCACCTTAACAATTAAATATTTCTGCATTGCAGAGTGATTGGTATAGTTTTTATTCTGTCAAGAAGCTAAGGGAGCGATTCTGATTGGGGCCAGGCTGGTCCGGTGAAATATTGCACCAGCCTCTCAAGGGATTAAATGTAGTGCATTCATGCATGTTGAAGGCAATTTAATTATATTGAAGGTTCGATGAAAACAATAATAGATATATTCCAAGAACCATGGCTGAATTAAATAGCAGCAAAAATACTTAAAATGGCAGCCATCGATCCAAGACGACACAACGTATGTGGAGAGCGCAGCAACCTACATCTCAACCCAATTAACCCAAGGAATCATGGAAACCCAAATGTATTGCTGCCATCCACAACAGAGAAGATGGCACAATGGCATCAACCTGCCAAGCAATTAACAAGCATGTGGGTGGAGGCGACCGGCTGAATTAATTCGGCAGGCGAAGCTAGAAGACACACTCGTTACGGATTAAAATAAGTGTTAAATTAATCGTCAAGCGAGCTCATGAACAGATGGAACACAGTTGTTGCTGTTGGCGTCATTGCCGTAGATTCCCAGCCGCTTCCAGGGTTCCTTGCCCTCTCCTGCAAACACGAGCGTGCACGTGCTCCACCCGTTTCTTTTCCTCAGAGAGAAGACAGTAGCTGGTCACGTACAACGAGAGGAACACACCAACCAGTCCTCATTTAAAATGCATGCCTTTTTTATTTATTTACATTTCTTTAAATGATTTTTTTTTATATCTTTCAATTCTCGAGATATTATTTTTTCTCTCATATATATCGCGTACGTACTCCTTGCTCAGTTTGTTGGATAAGGATACCCATCATTTTAATCTTTTTCTTCCTAATTTATGATTGAATCTTGATTCGTACTGCAAAAAGATGATATTGATATCATAATAATCGTAGATCATGGGTGGTGGTGGTGTCTGGGGATCCGTGAGGCGTGTACTGTCCAGTGTCCCCGGACCATGTGGCCACCATCACGTGATTCGATGCCCTCCTCACGTTGCCGTCCGTCCGTCCGTCCGTTCACACCTCCGCCTCCTTCGCTCTCTCGGTGCCAGCGGAGGAGGAGGAGGAGGTGGTAGTGGTGGTGACGACGACGACGACGACGACGACGACTCCGGAAAGATACGTACACATCTGCAACATGCATGTCATCACCACCGACCGACGCCAGCGAACTTCCGGTGTCCATCGGTCGGACTCTCTCTCACATGCACCTCCGACGGTGGCGCGTGCGCGAAAAACGTACGTCGCGACTCAAAAAGAGAGATAGAGAGAGAGAGAGAGGGAAGGGGGCGGAGGGGTGCGGCCGGCGGGGGTGGAGGATGATGATCAGATGGTGCTGGTGGTCGTCGGTGGTGGCGGTGGCGACGGAGGTAAGTAAAGTGGCAAGGTGAACTTACGTGAATGGTGGGGTGTGGTCCTACGGGGGGGCGTACCGTGGCCGGAGGTAGGTGGCGCACAGCTGGAGTCTGACACGCTTGTCAACGGACATGGCGCGCCGTAAATAACATCGCTCGCTTTTTATAATATCTTAAGTAATTTTAAAACAAATTAGTAAAATATAAAATAATAATTTTAAAAAAATATCACTCGTTTTTCCTTATCAATTAATTAACCGATTGATTGTCGTTGTTGTTTACATCAATTATAATAACAAAACTTCAATATCATTGCAGGGGTGCATGCATGTCACCATTGATTTATAATTCGAAACAAATAATTTAATATTGTGGATTTTACGAAATTCTGATTAATGAGATCGTACAATGTCACCAATTCACGTTAATATAAAATCGCAGAATATTACCTAATGGATTGCATGTATTGAATTATTTACACGTCGATACAAACGAATTCCAATTTTACAAGTAACGAGAAAAAAATTCAACACCGTATGTGTAAGTTTTAATTTTTATTTCTTTTTATCCGATGTGGTGGGACCTTTCTTAACAATGAACTGATAGAGATTTTAACATCATACGTAAGTTCTAAGATACATGTGATCTCGATGTATTACATGTAATCTAATAAACCAAAAGTAACCTAGCTTAGGTCCTATTTATTCATCAAAGTTCAACAATTTTTTCGTTAGAGTTGATGAAATATTTAATAAACTATTTAACGGCTACGTCTAACTACCCATAAACGTAATTTTAATTTTAACTAATGATAATTTCAACTAATTACAATACAAGATTTGAAATTAAAATTGAAACCAACCTTACAAATAAACGAACATAAAAGGTACTGTACAAGCTATGGTACGCGATCAAAAGGTTAGACGTTAAAGCTTTTTAGGGTGGGTTCTGGTCAAAAGTCGAGTGAGACCTTGAGGCCTTTTTTCCTTTATTTTTTTTTCCTTTAGAAGAGAGAGAGAGAGCACTTGACATGGTTGGCCAGGTTGGGCGATGGCAGCTACGGACGAAGGAAGACGATCAGTGGGCGAATGGGAATAAAGAACACATGACATGTTTGGCATTTATGCCGCTCCACACCCAATGCATTGGGGGCTTCAACCCCACCCATATATCACATTGTATTGCTGTGTGCGTTCTCTCTCTCTCTCTCTCTCTATCTATCTATCTATCTATCTATCTATATATATATATATATCTATATATATTGTTTTCACCGCATCTGCACGTACGTACCTATTCAGCCTTCCAAACAAATTAACCCTTCACTCACACAGATAATTAAACGCCGTCGCCTTACCGCGCGATCACAACAATTTAATTACTTTAGAATAAGATTTGATTCGGCTGCATCTCGATCCTCCACGACAAGGGACGGAAGCCACCGGTGTGGGAATTGGCCGACGAACAGCCCGTCCAGCTACAAAACCGAGGCGTTCAATTTCTCTCCCATCCCCAACCAATAAAACAGTAAGTGGTGTGCACTGGTCTTATTTATTTAGTTAATTTTAACTTTAATTTTAATTTTACATAAAGTACGTTACATTATCATTACTACATAAACGTTAATCCATGTATAAGATTTTACTTCACAATTTACTATATAATTATAACATTCAACTCTTAAAAATCGTTAGAATTAAAGCTATAAACTAGTGCTGTGGTGATCATTTATTTTCCACGTGCACTGGTTGCTTCAATCTTATTTGTTTTACCATGTATCTAGTTTAACTGTATATATTAATATTTATTAAATATTTTTAATATTTTATATTAAAATTTACATAGTAAATAATGTAATTCATATATAAATCTCATCTTACTTGATTTAAGCAAATTAAATACAACTTTTAAATAACAAGTGAACGAAAACATCACATCAATCGCGATAACAAGGTAACAACATATAGTTGACTTTTTCCAGCGGAAGAATGACCTTTTGTCTGATAAAACTGATTGATATATTTATCATTTTTTTAATCTTCTTCGTGACGTTATTTTTCTGATAATAATCTTGTGCATATGTTGATGCGGGGAAGCAAGGACGAAGGGCAGGGGAGGGAAGGCCATGTACCGGACGGCGTAGAATATTTCTGGGGAACCGAGCTCCTCGGGGGCTCGGCTGTCGGCTCCTGCCTGCTGCAAATGGACTGCATGAAAATTTCCTCCTCTTTTTTTTTCACTTTTTGATCACAGCAAGTCCTATATATTGAGGAAGATTCAACAAATATTACGGATGATCGATTTACACCCATTTCATAGTTGGATTTGGTTATCGGTAATGCCGCAGCTTGGGAACGGTGCCTCCGTCATCCAAAAAAGGCATCGCTGTTAAAAGAAACGAAGGAAAATTGTGCAGGGACTGCAACTGTGTTGCGTTGCCTTGGTGTGGTGGAAGGAAGAGAATGGTTAGAGAGAGATGGATGGTATCATGGTGGTGGGGATTGGGATGGGATGCCCTGAATGGGAGCACGTTGCTGCTTCTCTTTTCTGCTCAGACTCCTCTCTCTCTCTTTCTCTCTCTATCTCTCTCTCAGAATAAATGACACCATCCACCACCCCCAACTCTTCACCATATTCACCACCCCCACGGCCCCCACCCTCTCCCTCCCCTCTCTCTCGCTCGCTCTATTTGTTCCTATTCTTCTTCTTGTTCTTCAGCTACTGCTTGTACCACCTCATTGCAATTGCAGGGTGGTGTTGTTAATTGTTACGCAGCCTTCGCTGCCACTGGCATTTCCATTTAAGGAGGCCCAGTGGGTGTTGGGTTGGTCTGATATCGATGTCTTCTGAATTAGACTTGGGAATTGGTACAGGCATGGAGGCATTCTCTTCCACCACCTCTCCCTTCACTGCCGACGCCTCAAATGCTTGCTTGTATGGTGGCTTGCCGTCCACCGACACGCTCCGCGTCGATGATCTCCTCGATTTCTCCACACAAGACGGATTCGTCGATGCTGATCACGGCAGCAACAACAACAGCAACGGTCATCTACAACATCACCTCCTCCCGCACTCTCAAGTCCCCTTCTCAGCTGCCTCCGCCGCTGGGAATTATTCTTACCCGTCCGAGAACAACAGCTCGCCTGGGTCCACCCAACTCGCCGTCTTCCCCGACGACTTCTACATGCCGGTAGGTCTTCAAATTTTGATGCCCCTCCTTTTTTGTTTTTCTTGATTAGAACTAAGAAATCGAGCAATTAATTAATTAATATGTGTTTTGTTGTTGTTGTAGAGTGAGGAGGCGGCGGAGCTAGAGTGGCTGTCGAAGTTCGTGGAGGATTCCTTCTCCGACATGCCCTTCCCGCACACCGCCGGCTCGCTCGGGAGCTTCTCCGATGCCGTACCCCTGGCAACAGCCAACACCAACTCCAACACGCTCAACAACAACAATGCCGTCCCGGGACGTGCGAGAAGCAAACGATCCCGGGCACCATCAAGTGCCACCCATCTCACGGGCGCCGCCACCTGGTCCTCCCTCCCCCTGTCGCGGCTCTCCACCTCCCCATCCTCCTCCTCCTCCTCCTCGTCCGAGACCAAGCACAGGGCCAGTAGCGCAGGAGGCAAGAAGAAGGACATGATGGTAATGATGATGAGTCCTCCTCCAGGAGCGGGAGCAGCTGCCGCGACGGAGGGTGGCGGCGGGGGCGTTCGGAAGTGCACGCATTGCTCTTCGGAGAAGACCCCACAGTGGAGGACGGGGCCACTGGGACCGAAAACGTTGTGCAATGCTTGCGGGGTGAGGTACAAGTCCGGAAGGCTGGTTCCGGAGTACCGCCCGGCCTCAAGTCCAACATTCGTGCTTACCCAACACTCCAACTCTCACCGTAAGGTGATGGAGCTCCGCCGTCAGAAAGAGCTCCTCCTCCGCCACCGCCATCAGCAGCACCGTGAATTGTCGTCCTCCAACCCCAACAGCACCACTGCATCCACCACCCGGCCGGACTTGCTCCTCCGCGATTACGAGGTCACGTGCAATATGTACTAGTGCTGGTAACACAACACTGGTACCACCAATGTCCGTCCCTCTCTCTCTCTCTCTCTCTCTCTCTCTCTCTCTCTCTCTCTCTCTCTCTAGTCCCTCCCCTTCTTTTTACCCGTGCGTTAAGTATCGAAGGGAATTCGAACTGTTTTTTTTGGTTAACCGAAGACCAAAAAGCGTCGAAACGTGACGAATGAATCGTTCGATGAGAATTCCACGTGATGTGTTGCCGCGGCTGACGGGTTGGTGGGTGGCGGTGACTGTGGTGGTCCGCAATCCTCCTTTATCACGTGATGTGGCGCCAGAAAAGGCAGAGTGCGTGGTAGTTGTGCTGTGCTCGAAGCAGCATTGGGAACACGCAACGCGATCGCCGGCGGCTCGGAAACAGAAGGGGAGGAACGAAGCAAGGCGAGGTCAACACTCCCACCTCCTATTAATTGCTGCGAGCGTCGGAAATTAGAAGCCAGCGTTGCGAACGAACCTACTCGTGAGTATCCCTTTTTATAGTTTCCGTCAACACAGCGCAGTACAGCGTAACACGGTACGGTAGAGCACAACACAACCCAAGGCGACGAGAAAAATAATCGACGGACAACATCATAAAATGCTATCCAGCTCCTTTAAATACATTGAATTGCGTCAATTAAAAAAAAACAAAATCCCTACTTCTAAAACGCCTCCAAGATTCAATGTTTCGGTCCACAGGGATTTTACTGCAAATTCTACGAGTCTGTCTGTTCACGAAATTATTTTTATTTATATTTATTTTTAACTTTTGAAGTTAAAAAAAATTATTTATAAACGTACCTTACGATTGGAGGAATTTTGTTGGTATTCCACTCCCTTGTCAAAAATCGATAATTGTAATGTTGCATACATACAAATAAAATACAAAAAATTCTAACATATTATATGCCTTGGCATGTGAAAGGAATGCAGTAAAATTTCATGTTTCTCTGCTTCCGAGGCATTCAGATTTCCAAAACTACGAGAGTGGAACGATATTTTCAGTTGATGTTTGTTTTGCATCCATTTACGGCAGAATGTGGTGCACCAGAGAGCTTTCTTTCGCCGCTATCATCGTTTTGCACGCCAGGAGGAGTAGCACGGCCCATTGAACTCGAAGCTGTTGACACGGGCATCTCACTGCAAGAAGCTGGCATCTTCTGTTAAGTCATCGTTTTTTTTTTTTACGTATAATTTTAAAAAATATTTTTAACTTTACGATGATATTTATATTTTTTATTTTTTTATTATCAAAATTATTTTTTTTATTTTTCATCTTAAAATCATTTTTCTAAAAATTACTTTTTTTCCACTCTCACTAAAAATAAGAACAAGTTACACATCTCACTTGTGTGTTCTCTAATTTTAAAATTGCATAGTAAGATGACAATAACAAGTAATATAAAGATTTCACTCTAACTTATTGTTATTACTTTTTCTAACGTATCTTCGTACTTGTAAGCTTTATATTAATTAACTTTAATATTACGTAAATTTTATTTTATTAAAATTAATTAATTAATAAAAAAATTATAAGTAATATAAAAATCTTAATTTCACCTAACATTTCTCATTTGAAACTATTTTTCTCGATAAAAATTGCCCCCTGCAAAAACGTGGAATTCATACGTATATATGCAAGATCGACATTGCCTTCTCAGCTGAATCAAATCTGATTCATATTGTGTTTGCTTGATGGATCAAATGCCAATGAAGAATCACAGCCTTCCAGATTCTTTGATTCATCGTGGCTTCCACAACAGAAGATTTAATTAATGGTAGCAAAACAGTAATTAATCTTCACGAGAGTATGTGAAAAATATATGACAAACTCCATTCTTGCAGTCAACCCTAAACGTGACCAACATTCTCTATTATCCAACACGTTCCACCATTCAATACTACTACATGGTTCTCCAAATTTTCTTTTTGAACCCCAACGATTTCCAAGATTCAAGAATCTTGTGAGAAAAAAAAAAATGCTTTAAAATTCTAAAGACACTGCATTTAAGCATTTTGACGAGCATAAATAACAGTGTTGATAACAATTAACGACATGGAATACACGTAGCTCGATCTTGCATACAGCGCAGCGTTGCCTCTACACGACGATCACCTCTTAATCTTGCAGACTTCACAGCCTATTAGTCTGAACAAGACGGTGCAACGTCCAATAATCAAACATTGGCTTTGCGTATTCCTCGTCTGTCTCACAAATCCACAGCCTCTGCCTGGTTCGTGTTATGGCAACATAGAGTTGCTTCAGCTCAGAGCAGAGCAATCTATGCTTAGCTATCTCGAATTGAGGAAACGACATTGAAGTCCCGGTGTCTAGTAAATTAGATGAGATCATATAACCATATATGACTCGCCACTGATCTCTCAACGGAGAAGATCCAAAAAAATTATACAACAGAACATCCTGTAGGGAAAGGTAAAAAGAGTTATCATGAATCAACGAAAACATATTATTTCAAGCATCTCAGAGGCAAGTGATGGCTTGCCCTGCTGGAACAAAACACCATAATCATAACTCGTATTTTCTGAAATCAGCTGGTTCTTTTCTCCACGGAATGTTTTAAGAATCAAGTGGCAGATGGAAATCAAGAATCTTGCGAGCAGAAAAATATTGCTCTGAAATTCTGAAGACGCTGTGAACCATTTAAGCATTTGCACAAACATAAATTACAGTGTTGATAACAATTAACAACATGGAATATACGTAGCTCGATCTTTCATACAACGAAGCGTTGCCTCTACACAACGATCACCTCTTAATCTTGCAGACTTCGCAGCCTATTCAAAATAATGCGCAACATCAACTATTATAAGCTCATCATACCAATGATTGACAATTAGAAAGTCACGCGCATACTCCGACGAAGAAAAATTCCTGATGCATTTCATGAAGTTCCTTTTGTCATTGAGCGTACGATAACGGCGTGCACAAACCTCTAAAAAGGAGTTCATGCTCTCAACATCTTGTTCGTCTGCATCAATACCCTGAGATATACTTTCCATGTTCCAAACTCCGATAAGCTTGAAACCCAAGTCAAATAATTTTCCCCCGAGACAAGCAGTCAAGCACTTGGAGATAATCTTCGCCCTGTCATATGCTTCGACAGCAAGAGGGAAACATCTTGCTTTAGAAAGGAAATCGCCTGCCTCCTCCAGCCTTGATTCACCACATTTTTTCATATAAATTACTCCTGCATAAGTGAGACAGATGTAAACTACCCCTGCTACATAATTTATACATAATTAATAATAACAATCTAAACAAAGAGGAAAATCATAAGTCACTTTCAAACAAAATTGGACAGAGATTTCAGTCGACCAGGACGGATTTTTACATTACAATAGGTTTAACATTGTTAAAATTTCATCTTAATTGAGTGAAAAATTTCTTTATATTTTAAATTTTATTTTATTTCTTACATTTATCAATATAAGATTATTCTAACACTCTCTTCTCTTATAACTTACTTTTAATTTTTTATACATATAAGTGTTCACAGATAGATTAGATGTACGTAAACTGATTCTGATATCATATTAAAATTTCATCTTAAAATTAATTAATTGAGTGAAAAAGTTTTTAATATTTTAAGTTCAATTTTATTTCTTGTATTTATCAATATAAGACTATTCCAACAAACATGATCTTATCGTGTTTTTTCTATGCACAAGATTTAATCATCTTTTATTCGTTTCGTTAACCTGCAAAATATATTTCGTCTTTACACCAATTACAAACATCCTAGTTTTCTTATCACAAACGACATCTTCGGTTTTCTGCTGCCACGTTTCAATAAATAAAAATTGTATTCCAACATTAATGGTAAAACGAACATCTTCGATTTTGTGACACTGCAAATACTTAATTTCTAACAATCCACAATGATTGTGTCATAAACCTCAATATGCTCCTGAGCCTGCCATTGCCGTGCCAGGCGACGGACGAAGGCTCCTGAACATCCTGCCGATGAGAAAAATTCAAATTTTTTGGGATAATATCTCTCTTGGAGCATGGTTAACTCCCTTTCTTATATACCCTGGGTAAAACCTAACAGCGTCATAATACTAATGAAGCAATTTGTTTAAAAACAATATCAATTTCAGTAAATATATGATTATTAAGAACTAATCTTACAAGATGCCTAAATGAAAACTTACAATATAATGCTTAATTCGTATCTTTATTAGAATAGTCTTACGTTAATAAATGTAAGAAATAAACTGAATTTAATATATAAATTTTTTTTCACTTATTGTCGATTAATTTTGAAATGAAATTTTAATATAATATCAAAACTAATTCATACATTCACTCGTAGATACTTGTAAATATAAAAAAATTAAAAAATAAACCACAAGTGAAAGAAAGTGTTAGAATAATCTTACATTGATAAATTAAATTTAATATATAAAAAATTCTTTTACTCATTGTCAATTAATTTTAAGATAAAATTTTAACAATCATCAACAATAAGAGATTTTTCCATGGTATTTAACTAATGTTGATCATAATCAAATGATTAGTATTTCAAAATTAGTTTATATTAAAGTAATCAACAACTCAAAATTGAAATCACGTATATTAAAATATCGATCAATTTATATTGCTGCTTCTGAGTATTACTTGAATATTCATACTTTAAAAGTATGCATATTTTAATTGAAAAAATCTTGGTTACTTTTCAATGGCAAAACGTACCTGCCCTCTTATAGTCTTTTGACTCAATATAGCACTCGGCGGCAATTTCCACCTTTCCAATGTCTTCATATATCTCAGCGGCTTTAATAAGAGCACTCCGTCCCTCTCCAAAATTTGAGCGAAGGATACGACTTCCTGAAGCACGCAGACCAGCAGCCTTTGCCAAATTTTTCGCATACACATCACCAGCTCGCTCAAAACACATGGTTGCATTTTCATAACTGTCCTCATGAAAGAACTGGAAAATTTTACCAATGTAAGCAAATTAAATGATGCTAAACATAAAAATAATAATAATAACAACAAAGGAACCAAATGCAAAACAACATGTACCTTGAAACCACGATCCCTCCACTCGTCATTACTGCAAGAAACAAGTATTGACTCAACAAAAGATTGATCTAGCTGCCTAGTCTGAACAAGACGGAGCAACTTCCAGTAATCAAACATTGGCTTTGCATATTGCTCGTCTGTCTCACAAATCCAGAGCCTCTGTATGGTTCGTGTTACGGCAACATAAAGTTGCTTCAGCTCTGAGCAGAGCAGTCTATGTCTAGCTATCTCGAATTGTGGAAATGACATTGAAGTCCGGGTGTCTAGTAAATTGCATGAGATCACATAACTATAGATGACTCTCCACTGATCTCGCAATGGAGAAGAACCAAAAAAATTATACAACAGAACATCCTGTAGGGAAAAGTAAAAAGAGTTATCATGAGTCAACGAAAACAAATTATTTCAAGCACAAAAGGTGCTACAGGAAAGTAAACTTACCTGAAACTCAAGGCCCTTGCACTCTAGCAAGGTCAAGACAAGTGCTTGCTTCCGTGCATGTACGGATAGTTCTTGCCTGGACGACTCATCTCTTACCAATATAACCTGATTTGCACCAAAACAATTGTTATAAGAAGGACCAGAACTCTCTGAACTCCTGAAAATTGTAACAAATGAATTTTCATCATTGCACTGTAGTATTAAAGGTGCCTCTCCATTAATCAGGCTGTATTCTGGTGGTAAAAGGTCAAAAGATGAAGGGAAAAAACTGTAAAGCAGATCCAATACGCTCTGTGATAATTTCAGAATCCCAGCGTGTGTGCGATAATTCAAATTTAAATGAAACATATCAGATATAGATTCCTTGTCTTTTCCCTTATTTGAGACACCTTTCTCTGATCTACAAAGAAATTGGGTATAAAACAGAGACCTTATGTCCTCAAACCGGAAATCGATTTCCCGAGAAATGGTTTGAGCAGTATCACCAGCAAAGGAAAAGCCTTCATCGAAATTTCTGCAAACATATTTAAATAAAGCAACTTGTTTCATTGTGAGATCCTGTACTTCGTCAACATAGACGAAGTCCATTTTTGCTCCAAAATATCCACCACTTTCTTTCAGTCTCCTATGAATGTCAATGACAAAATCCGATAAGTCATATTCACCATTCATCTTCTTTTTCTTCTCGTAACCCATAAATATTTCATACACCAACTCTCTTATTTCACTGCTTAGCGTGGATGACCGACTCTCAGACAATCGAATATAGTCACCTCTGCTAAGTCCGTTATCACATCCATCGCAATCACCATTGCCACCTTTTATGTGTGAAATTATCTCTTTGAAAACAGTTGCAGAATCCACTCTCCTGGTCAGCCGTTTATTAAAATGTGGCCAGTAAACTAAAGCAAAACGATCATGGTCGACTTCTCTTTGCCTCATAAACGCATGGAAAGCAGGAGACCTCCATAATCTTTTCCCTTCAAAACAAACCTCCCTTAAAGGATGAAACCTTGCAAAGAAGGATTTGCCAACACTTCCATCGAGCATCACCAAGAATTTCCTAAGCGTAACAATGAGAGGGTAGTGCCTAGCTGGGATATTTATGAAACTATCAGGCACATCCGCAAATTGACCCATACTACCATCAACTTCAAGCATATCAAAGGAGGATCGGTCCACCACAAAACCTTCACCATGAGCAAATCTGCATGAAAGAAAAGAAGAGAATTAGCTCAACAAAAAATTTAACAATGATAACTATATATATACTTGCAACATAAAGTATCCCATGCATGGGGAGATTAAAACAGCTGGCTTAAAATTACCATAGAATATCTGACAATTACATACCACCGAATCCAATAGATAGCAACTTTTAAGAATCACACTGACCTCTGTAAGCGGGAGACGTGATTCTTAACTGCTGAACACAACTTTGAGCTTACTGTTACGAACAACTGTCGCAGCATATTTCCATCATCGCTCATACTGGGATTCTGTTCAGCAGATTCAGCACAAGTTGTTGGCAATTTTGTTCCCTCACAAGAAAGCTTGAATTGTTGTTCTCTCCGAATCAGCTTCATAGTTAAAACAGTTGTCTTTCCGGTCCCCGATCTTCCAAGAATAAAATCACTCTTAGGAAAAGTAATGATTTTATGCTCCATATCAGCTACATCAAAGGGGAGGTCGACCTCTCTTCCGTCACTTCCAGAAAGCAAATGCCCAACCACGCCAGATGATAAACAGTAGAATTTCATCAACAGCAAACTCTCACTAACCCTTGAATTCTCCCCATAATCAGCATCTTCAGAAAACCCATCTTCTAAATCATTACAATTAGATCGAACTTCTTCAATGCTCTTATACTTTATAAAGTCAACTTCTCCTCCCCAATTAATTGGAACCTCCAGATTCCTGAAAAAAGGTAAGCAAGTAAAATATCATTCATAACTTTCTCAGAAACATTATATATAAATAAATGTATACATCATTGATATATACATATGAAAACCTTATGTAGCAGTCTAAAGTAAAATCAACAATATCAATCTATCTCGGAAAAATTAAATGATATATATATCCGACATAACTAAAGATTCTGCATGCAAAAGACAAATTTATGCAATATTTTCCAACACAAAACTTTGGGGCAACTAGCCAAGCATCTTAAATGCAAAGAATGAAGCATACCCGTCCATACGTCTCATTCTGCAGCACAAGTTGAAGTTCTCAGTATAAATTGCAAACATCCTCTTCAATCGCTTAACTAATGTTGGAATCTCAGACAAAGATAAAATATCCCATATCTTTAAAACCTGCATGTTTTCATCATACTTCACAACATCAACAGTGCAGATGACAAAATGATCGGCCATTTTGTATTGCCTTATCAGCTCATCATTTGATGCATGGGTGGTATAATTCCTTGGACGCCATCCATCAGCAAGCCTCAGTAGCAATCGTAGAACCCTTTCCTTCCCCTGTGCTGATTTTATTTTTGCAAAGGATCGCCTGAAATTCTCACTGAACAGAAGCTGTTGGAAGGAGAATGGAAACATCAAGACGGACCAATATATACATATATGTGATACCAACAGAAGTAAATAATGCCCTTGTGGTAGAGAGGCATGGTTACATCCACGTACTGGAAAACAAAGCATCTTAAGCTAAGACCGGTTTGGAAGCATAATATTATGAATTGTACAATCATGTACTTGTACTATCATATATGTGCTTTACTTATGAATTCTACGTGTACATTCTAATATAATGACATGATATAAATGAGTCATTCTTCTTCAAAAATGAAGATGTAAGGTGCAGAATTATTCATCAACTCTTAAAAGGTCCAAGATATGAAGTATATATCAAATTTATGTATTAAAATATCAATAGAAAAACTCCCTGTAACATGCTTGCGTTTTAATTTTTAAGGAATATCCACATATTCAATATTTGTTTGTTGTACAGGTGAAACCATGGCCGCAAACTCTTCAAATGTAACAAGAAGAAGCCTGCATGTATAGGAACATGTCATGTGCTAAGGCTTTCTTTAATAAGGCTGTTATAATTTTATTTATCTAAGTATTTAATAGACGGTACTTGATTTCCATCCTAGTTTTTAGAATTTTTATTTATAGTATTCTTTCAATTCAGCTCATAAAAACCATGTGCAGATCAAGGAATTTACCCCTACATGAGCCAGCCATGGAAAAAAAACGGTTTGAATGCAGATGAACTAACCTTCCACCTTGCATTTTTAAAAAGAACAGAGTCCTTGTTCAGCAAATCAGGATTTTCTTCCAACTCCATGTTGTCACCTGTCATCACCACTCAGAATCATCCATCGATCATCACTACCGTTGAAAAAACAACAACGATGTTCTGCATCACCAGCTGATGCTTCCTACCTCTTATTCAAGTCAAACTGTTAACAATCAGGAGACAATGCCTGAGAGAGAGAGAAATGGAGGATTGCATATAGTCAAGCAGAACAATAAATCAAGGTTAGGTTCAAAATTGTTGAGAATGTGCAACGACAGATCTTCATCAGAAATGAGAGATCCAGCCACTGCAAGAGAATCTGCAATAGAAGTGGCACGTGAGATATAATCCAGCATAGACTGATTACCCTTCTTCATTGTCTGAAGCTCAAACTTCAATTGCAGCAACCGTGACCGTGACTTAGAGGCATACAAGCGCTCTAAAGCTTTCCATACACCAGCGGATGAAGTCTGATTCACAACCTGACATAGAACAGACGGGGTGAGGGTTGAGAATAACCAAGTCATGAGCAATTGATCTTGTTTCTGCCAAGTCTCGGCAGCAACACCGGTAGATGAATCATCAGAAGACAAAGATGGACAAGGAAATGATCCATCCACATAGCCTAGGAGATCGTGTCCCTTGAGCAAAGCAACAAAAGATGCTCTCCAAATCACATAGTTGTTTCTGTCAAGTTTAATAGAGATGATATTTTGAACATTGATGGTATTTGGTGGAGAAGTACCCGTGAGAACAGAAGTGTTAACGGAAGTGGAAGATCCCATCGACATGAGGAGAGAAGTTGGATCGATATGCTCTGATACCAACTTAAACAAAAGAAATTGAAGCTCAGACGGAGGAGGAGGAGAAGAAGAAAAACAGAGCAGACGATGATGAGGATGGAAGAGGAAATGGGAAAGTTCAGGCCAGACTTTTTCATTGAATAACAAATGTAAAGAAATACAACCATTTATAGTACAAGACCACCTTTTCCCAGAATCTTCATACAAATAATACGTGCAAAAAACAGACTACGAAATACACACAAAAAATGATATTTGCAGATGGCATATGAACCCAACATTCTCAACAAAAATCCAAAAATGAGATAGCTGCTAGCTCCTCTGCCATTACCATCATGCCACACATGTATCACAGGAAAAAGAAACAATCGAAATTCAAGTATAATATGTTTCGAAAACATGAAATTAATCCATATGATAAGTAATGACCGTTTGGGATGAACTAAAATAGGATACATGTGCGTAACGGAGACATGAAAGGAGAAGGAACGGACCGCTAGGCGATGTTAATACCACGAGGAACTAAAGACTGGTATCACGATGCCTAGCTTGATGGACGAAGATCATGAAGGTCAAGCGACTGTTGTCAAGTAGTAAGCCATTTCAGAAGCAGACGAACTCTTGCCGTCGATGAAAAAAGTACGTACCCGCCAACTCCGGACAATCCGAGAATCATTCGCTGCGGAACGGCAAGGCACGTGGAGAAGAACGGGAAGACGAAGGAAGGGGTGGAGGAGACAAGTAGAGGAGCTACAAACTGAAGACTCACTCACTGCTTCTCCCGTTTCGGCGTTTCATTTGTCACGTCTCCGCTTCCTCCGCGCCCGTGCGGTGGTGGCAGCGGTTGCAGAGTGCGAGAAGAGAGCTGTTGGCTGGGAGGAGTATCGCAATTCTGATTTTCTCGTGTAAAAATAAAAAATATTTATAAATACGGAAGAAATAGAAGTCTCACGTACTCACCTCAAAATTTAATTACCATTAAAAATAACATCTTAGTAATTAAGAGTCTTTCGTTAAACTAATGACTTTAAGTTTAAAATTTTACGGATACAGTAGAATTACGTTGAAGTAATTTTTTAAGAAAAAATGTTACAATTTAATTTATAATGCCAAGATTTTGTTGTTTCTCTTATAATTAATTTTAAGATAGATTTTTCGTAATTCCCTTGTATTAACAAAATGTCATGGGTGGAAGAACAAAAATTCTTATATTTTCTTTCTTTTATCGTAATCAACTTTAGAAAAACAAAATCTGATCCATATTTTGCATGTCTAGATTTTTTTTCTCTCTTGAGGTAAGTGTAACTACTCGTTATAATATATAAGTCAAATTCAACAAAAATAATAGTATATATTATTAAAATTTAAATTTTATAAATTTATTTTTTTTAACTTTTAAAATTATTTCTAACATCATTATTATATAACATATAAATTTTTATCAACTAAATTACTATGTAATTTTAATTTTTTTACAAAAATAAATTCAACTTCAAATTTATTTAATTTTCTTTAAAAAAAATATTCCCAAACGTATCTTAAATTTTTCATCCGACTATTAAAAAGTAAAATTTATGGTCACGTAAATCATAACTTATTACCCTATAAATAATCTTTTCGATTTCGAAAACATTTGTAACTAACTAAGTTCCGGTTCCAAAACATTTGTAACTACAGGGAAAAAGAAAAAGTTGGTTCCACGAGGCAACTACACTGCTACAGCCGCCTGCCGCGTTACTACCACACGCAAACGATAATATTTTTTAAAAGACAGACCACAGTGATTTTTAACAAAAAAATCATAATATCTGCCCGAATCATAATGATCGAAATTGCCAAAAAAAACACCATAATGATTTTTACCAAAAACTTTTCCACGATCGGAATATCTGCTGCGAATCATCGTGGTGCAGTTAAGATCGGATAAAATTCAAATGCAACGTGACAAGCATCGATGCACATATGGTTTGAAAATTATCTTTTTTTTAATGAAATAATAGCAACTAACCGCACCATAACACGACAGAAGGATATATATAATATATATATATATATATATATATATATATATATATATCAGGAGGGAAATTGTTCAAAATAACGGGAAGATAAATGTAACAAAAGTTAACAAATCAATGGAATAATTAGTTCGCTGTTAAATTTTATCAACTTTGTTATATTTCTCCAGGCTCTTTCTTTTTATTATTTTTAACTCTTCTTTTTTCTGTGTAACTTAATCTTTTTGAGCTGAATTTGTAGATAACTTTTAATCTTAATATAAGTCTAACCTCTCCTGAAAAAACAGATGTTAACAAAAAGAATTGACAAATCTCCACCCTCCTACTGCTAGTGATCAATTTGTTGTTGATGTTATATGTTTGAGGTACTTTATTGAACTTTTTTTAATCAATTTTAATTTTATAATTTATTATATAATTTTAACATTACTTACGAAATTACTATTAACACAAATTTGTTAATGTTGAAGTTGAACTGTACTTTTATTAACTAATGATATCTTAATTTTTGTATCGGTCTTTCTCCTCCTTTGCCTACTCTTTTCCTCTCCTTCCCCTCTTGCCATTATTTTGTGGCTTCTTTTTACACTTCATCCTTTTTTGTTGTAGAACTTTGATTTTTTGTTACTTTTCATCTGTTCACATATGGATTGTAATGAAACGTACTTTTAATCTTCAAAAAAATAGTTAACTAAAAGTAATGAGATTCATCTTGCTAAAATTGATCAATTAGTAAATAAGGATGTAAACGTTTCACTTTAATACATTATTTTCAACGTAAAATTATATTATATTATCTAATATGTCCATACACTTTTGTAAGTCTTTTGTGATATCACCTAATAAATATCTTACGTGTAATATGTGTAAATTAACTTTAATATTATGATAAAATTTATCTCGTTATTTAAAATTAATTAACTAATAAAAAAAATTCGCAAGTGTTAAGAGTTTTAGTTCACTACTTTTTTTTAAATGTAGAATTATATTATCAAACCAATGCAAAAATGAAAAATAATTTCAAATCTATTATTTTTTTAATATTTGTATACGTTTCATGGTTATCTCTACTATCTCCCCACCCTTCTCTTTCCCTGTAAATCTTGTTCAACATAGTTTTAAAAATATTAAAATTAAATTTAATCATATTGAATAACATATTAAATGAAATTTTATATATGTACTATTAATAAAGATAGATAAAATACTTCCTTCTAACTTTCATCATGTATAAACTCTCATTTACAAACCACTTCTTTTTACCATTTTTATTTGTTATTTAACTTTCATTTTACTTGATTTCAATTAGTCGTAAACTTTAACCTTAAGTCCCAAAAAAAACTTCAATAACTTTTCATTTTCTTAATCGCTTTACCTTAAACGAGGAAAAAGAATTTAATAGATAAAAACAAACAATTAAGAAAATATAATTTAAACGAGTGATTAAAAATTGAATGATTTATTTTCAATAAATGAAAATAATTTTATGTGCTTGCATTTGAATTTTATTGACTTCATTTAGCAATGTCAAACAAAAAATGTGTTTCAATCGTGGACGGCAGGATTCGAACCTGCGCGGGCAGAGCCCACATGATTTCTAGTCATGCCCGATAACCACTCCGGCACGTCCACCCAATGTGATAAAATGTTGAATGTAGTTTATAATATTAAACTACATAAAAATTTTAGTTCCAAAACAAGTTTATGAAAAAGTGAATAATTTCATACACTCATAGGAATTTTTACTATAAAAAATCCTATAGGATAAAGGTTTTTCTGTAAAAAATTAACATATGCATTATGTATGTTTTTCATTGTAATTTTTATAAACTCAAGGGGAAAAATATAAATTGATTCCACTACACGTAGTGATTGAAGAAATTCAAAATTAAATATTAACACGTGACTGCAATATTTTTAAATACTTGTTTGACATAATATGACGATCAGGTGATCGATAAAATGACGAGCATAAGAAAAAGTTAGAGGTATTTTGAAACAGATAATTTATAATTCTCACATTTTTTCAAATATAATTACATATTCGTTAAAAAAAGTTTATATATAATTTAATTAAATTAAATGTCATCGTTGATCGATCCATATTTAGAGGAGGTTAGTTAAATTAGTTGAATTATTGTGGTACAATGTTGTTAAGTTAGTTGAAAATATCGTCACCAGTATCATAAATTAATATCGTACGAAGTATATATTTTAATAAATAATATAATAAATTCTCGATGGAGACTTTAATTAACGTTTAACCTTTAAATGTTCTTTTTGTCTTTTGAGTTATGAACTATTTTTGTTCGTGTTATTTATTTTTTTCTATTTTTGTCCAAGATTCCTGATTCCTGATTCCTGATTCCTGCTTTAACTTTAACAGTTTTAACTTATATTTAATTTCTTAAAAATAAATTTGTACCACGCAAAAATAATTTTAAAGGAATACCAAAATGAAAATAAAAACGAAAGTTAAAACCCCATTCGGGCCATTCCCTCTCCTCCTCGGACATCACGTCGGCACCACCGGCCGCTCCAGTGATGCATCGTTCCACCGCCACTGCCGCCGAGGTCATCAGGCACCGGTGGCTAGGGTTCCTCATCTGGCAAGCTCTCGCCACCACGGTCGTCAACCTCCCCCTCACCTCAATGTACAACCAGTTCCCGTCTCTCCACTTCCTTCTTTCGTTCTTTCTCTCCCACCTTTCCATCCTCCTCTTCTCTTTCACGCTCTTCCTGCTCTCCTCCCCTTCACTCGCCCCGCGTGCCGCCTCCCTCCTCGATCTTGCCTCTGGCCTTCTCGGCGTTCTCTTCCGATTCCTCGTCGGCGGGTTTCGGGAACCGGTCTGGGATGTGGAGAGCCGGAGGGGGGCGAGGAGGGCGATGGAGTTCGGACTCTTTGGTGGCATTTCGGCCGTGGCGGGGTTCCTGGGTCTTGTTGCAACGAGTGGGAGTTCGAAGGCGTGGGATGGGTGGGGTGTGGTGGGGGTTGGAATTCGCGGAGCATTTGTGGGCTTGGCATATGCTGGTTACTATCTGTATCGGACGAGGTGGCTTTTGCGGTTCCCAATCGTGCAGGTCAGATTTTGTTCTAGTGAAATTTTCTGTATATGATGTATCTCATGCTTGCGCTTTTCGTCTGGTTGTATTATAAAGGTAGCCAACAAACCCTTATACCTTGTTAAAGGTGCTGACCACAGAATAGTGATTAATGCTGTTCTGAATAATTAGGGAAAATTCCCGAAGATTTTATTATGCAAAAAAAGTTGCATTCTACGATCCATGATAGGATCCCAAATCAAAAACATCACAAAAGACGTATACATACTGCCCCATAATCAGCAGAAAGAGCTCTACCAGCCGTTCACTGTCTCAAATAACGCTTGCATTCTCTGTTTTTTTACTCTGACAGTTGACCTCTCAAGTGCAGCTCACAATGAATAAACATTAGGTGACGGTTGCATATTCTGGCGGCATGCAATGGAAAGACATGCTTCATAATTTACAATCTACTGATCTCTATCGTTTCATTGTATCTTCCCTACCATTGTTCACTTAAGACTTGGACATCATCACTTCCTCTCTGCTAAAAGAGACTTGTAGACGTCATTTGGTGGCTGCTTTGCCTCTTGCTTTCCCGTCAAGCTAAATTTTATTAACAAAGCCCATGCCTTACATGCTGTTTTTTTTCATCCATTTGCAAGTTATTGTTCATCTCTGGTTCAATTTTATTATTATATGGTAGCTTCACATTATAACTGAGTTTTTACATCTGCAGCGACCACTGTTTTTTAGCTTCAAAATCGGGATTGCATCATCTTTGATACAAGCTTTCAATCTATCTATACCAGTCTTCTTGTCTTCTACTCTGTTAATGATGTTCATTCCAACTTACATGAAGACTATGAGCACACTGGGGCAATTCATCGTTGATCAGTTCAGTTTTTGGGTTGGAACAGCTGTTGTTTTTTTCAATTGGGAACTAAGCCATAGTCTACTTCAGGTTAGTTGTTGATTGTTTTCAGTAAGTGTATTTATTACACTTTCCAATAAAACAACAAACCGTAAGAAATAGAAAATTTCAAAACACATGTTGCTGGAAGATAAAGCATTTTCATGACCTTGTGGATTTTTACCGTGCTCATTTCATGTTTTCTAATCCTTGCATTGTACTTTTGCAGATAGTGCACACAAGAAGATGTTCTTTTGCTCCATCACAGGGATCAGCTGCTGCAGAAACAAATCCAAGTGAAGCTCTTCTTGAATCTTTGGAACAAAGCAGTCCAAGATCCCTTCTGAAGTACCTTGCTTACCTTGATCTGTGTATGGTCTCTGAAAATAATGTTGAACCTTGGCGGAGAGCTGCATTCTTTGAAGAAACAGGTGAAACTTACAGAAGAATTATTTCTTCTTGCTTGAGGCCCCTGGAGCAACTCACATCAAGGCTTGGTCAAGTGCTTGAGGGACATTCTGGTGATAATTCTGGATTGTTATCTCTCCAATTAACTTCACTGGATTGTGACATGAAGCTTCAAGAAGCCTTTGATGATTTTCAGGTAATAGACTCATTAATTGCAATCAGTATTAAAATTGTTAGCTGGTTTTGTATGTCTCCGAGTTTTAAATCTTGCATCCACAATACAACTACTTTTCTTAGCAGTATGCATGGTACAATTACTAGCTTCTATCAAGTACCATAAGCAAAAGCTCTAACAAACTTATTATATTAAAGTATGCCAAAGTTGTCAATGGATAAATGTTTTTAAAATATTTAATTGAAAATTTTCTTTATATCATTATTCAACATTCCTTGAAAGAAACTTATTAGTAAAAAGCAATCGAAATAATAACAATTTGAGTCATAATCTCACTATCTGGGGTTAGTCACATAAAGCCTTTTTTCTGCCATGTATCTCTAAAATCAACTTATTATTAGATTGGAAATATTTAATGATTATCCCTTTCGTAATCATCGTTCTATAAATTTCGTCTTGGGGGCAGGGCAGCCAACTGATGGTGTCCCCTTCATCAGTTATCGCTTTCAACCTCACCGTTTATGACCATCTGATAGCCTATATACCACCAGTTTTTCCAAGATCGGACAGGACATCAACCTAATGGAGTAAGTCTGTTGGCTCAGTTAGTGGCTTCATCCTGTCACTTTTATTGGTCCGATTGGTGACATTATCAATGATGTCTTGGATAATAATTGATTAATTTAATATTACATATTGAAGATCAAGAAAATTCAGGAAAAACCAGGGAAAAAAATCGGGAACCCAAAAAGAATGACAAGTACATGAAAACTAGAACACATTCAACCATAGTTGTTAAGGTGGGTGCCTAAGTGGTCACTTTAGATTTCATGTAATTCTGCCAGGCTCCCTTTACCATTCTTTCCTAATCATCAATTCTAATCTTTTTTTTCGATACTTTCAGCTAAAACACCAATTTGATGCTTCGAGCTCTCTAATCCACCTTATAAACCTTTTGGAACAAGTTCCCAGAAATATATGGTCTATTTATTTATGTATTTATTCAAAATAATTTAGATACAATATGAGCTCTATGGAACTGGCCTCTGTGTGCCTTGCAGAGATGTAAAATGGCGTGGATTCGTGTTGTATAGACTTGTATCTAAATTCATATCCAATCAATATTCAGATAATTCGAATACTTTTGATGAATATTTGAAACTATTTAAATGGTTGAATCCTTATTTGACGGATGATATATACATCTGAGAAAAATCAATCTGAATTTGGGAAAAACTCAATCCAAATTCTAAGTCTGACATCAGTATTTGAATATGACTCTTGTATGTTGTTGCACTATATTTTATTAAAAAAAATCTCAATTTGAATATCCAAATCTACATATCTGAATTCGAATATAACTATTTCACATTAACAAGGTATAAATATTAAGATAAATACAATGGTAATGGAAAAATGGCAAATTTATAAGCAAAATATAAAAAATATGATGGACATTCTGGTTAGATAAGTAAATGAAATTGAATTGGATTTTAACCAGAAGACACACAACAAACACACATCTACATCCAAATACATGTATTTTTGGATGTGAAGTTTCTAAATTCGATTTAGGTCTATTGAATTTTGGATTCGGACTATATTTTCCTAAATAAAATCAAATTCGTATCAGGTTTTAGATTTCAAATCTCCATTTCTAGGTCTAGGGCCTTGCCATGCCATAAAAGCTTTCTCTACCGTGGCAGTTGAGGACTGCTAAGCTTATCATCAGTTAAGAAAAATCGGTGGCAGTGTGTAGCCTTATCTGCTCTTCCATTGTTTGCCATGTGACTGGCCGCACTGCATTGCCTGGCTCAACGAGCCTCACATTTTGTTGTAATCATATGCTCTCCAGCATTCATTTTCACAAATCCCAGAGGTCTCTGCTCTTTGATTCGTGCTGCTTGTAAACTTGTGGTCTTTCACTGAGATGTGTGAATGCTTATTCAAAACTCTTGCCAATTCCACAGGTTTGCGCATGGTGTGCAAGGACGGCAGGTGCACTTACGTCTCGTTCACAAGTCGAAGATAGATTTGGAGTTGCTCAGCTCACTGGCTACAATGCTGCCGTTGTCTCGACATTGTTGTCGTGCCTCGTTGCCGTCGAAGCTTGCATGGGTAAGAAGACGAGCCTACAGTCTGCACATCTGATTGGTCCAGGGAGTATCAGGTGGGCTACCTTGACAGGAGGAAGACGGGATGGAGTTGGAGGAACAAACGCCAGGAGGAGGAATGCGGTTCTGCACGGTAAAGCATACGGCATGGCAGATGTGCTCAAAACATCTGTGTATGGGATAGTTACCAGGTTTGAAAGTGACATGCATGAAAATGTGAAGGCCTCAATCCTTGAGAAAAATTGGATTACGGAGGGCAAGCCCTTGTATGGGACTCGGGAGATGCTTGTGGAGAAGCTGCGTCTTTTCTTGGAGTTTCGTGCTTGACCAATCTTGGTCTTGAGTTTTGCCAAGTCACCGTCTCAAGAAATTGGGGACGCTTGTGCAGAAGCTGCGTCTTTTCATGGAGTCGTGCTTGAGCAATCTTCTTGGTCTCGAGTTTTGTCAAGCCGTCGTCTCAAGAAATTTTTTATCCAACGCGTTGGTTTTTGTCGCTACGACGATATTGTAAACAGGAAACACATTGGTCACCATGTAGGAAGCTTTCTAACGCCTCTGTGGAACCTTTAAATTTCAAATTGAATTTACACTTTGGTCTACACTCTACCAATTATGGTACTGACACAAACATGAAAAAAAAATGGTAAAGAAAAGAGAGTCACTTTCTATGTGTTGTGAGTTCTATTCGATTTTCACTTCCTCTATTTCTCAAGTCAACAAATGAATCCCACCAATTTTGTTCATCACATTATTAAAAAAAATTTCACATTATTTGCGACGGAAGAGCTTTCTGATGTACTTGAGGAATTTGTATATTTTGTATATTTAAGCGAAACACTTTTTTTTTGCAGCTGAGTTGCCAAATATGACGTCGTCGTCACGTTTTTTCCCACAGATTTGTGCTCGGGAAACCCTGATATCCAATTTTATATGAAGCTCTACCCTCCTCTGCTGGGGACGTAACGGTTCGTATCAGGGGTCGAGGCACATGGGAGAACCAGAGATGGAGAAAAGCGTACTTCTGCTCTGCGGCGATTTCAACGAAGATTGGGAGGTACTACGCCGCAACTACAGCTCCTTTCGTCTTCGTCTTCTTCTTCATACGTTCGCTCCGCTGAGGTTTTGTTTTGGGGTTGCAGGTCATGGTGCCTTTCCAGGCGCTACAAGCGTTCGGTATACGCGTCGACGCTGTCTGCCCCGGGAAGAAGGCTGGGGAGGTGTGCCGTACCGCCGTTCAGCAGTTATCTGGCCACCAGGTAACGCATTTAGAATACTAGTTCCGATGCAGAATGGATATTATTGCTGCTGCATCTTTTAATCATCGAAACTTTTGTTTCCTTCACAGTAGATTATGTAAGAAACGCTTCTTTTGGTTACCGCATTGATTTTGTTCTCCAGTTGTTACTTTTAGTCGTTTTCGTGGCTTATCAAAGGCCTGTAAACATTTTTTTGACTAATTTTATGGTTTTAAATATTCATTACATGTTTAATTGATCCACTGTTGTACACTTTTTCTTCTTTCCATCAGACATACTCGGAATCACGGGGTCACAATTTTGCGCTTAATGCAACAATCGACGAGGTTGATCCTGCCACCTATGACGGTTTGGTTATCCCTGGAGGGCGTGCACCAGAGTATCTTGCTATCAATGATGCCGTTCTGGATTTGGTGCGGGCGTTCTTCAGTACTGGGAAGCCAGTTGCGTCCATTTGCCATGGGCCGTTGATTCTGGCTGCTGCAGATGTGGTGAAAAACAGGAAGTGCACGGCTTTCTCTTCCGTGAAACCTGTTTTGCTTTCTGCAGGTGCACAGTGGATAGAGGTTGAGAGTAAGGATAAGTGCATTGCTGACGGTAATCTCATCACTGGAGTTATGTATACAGGGCATCCTCAGTTTCTTAAGCTCTTTCTCGATGCATTAGGCTGCAAAGTTACAGGTTATGATAAACGGATACTGTTTTTATGTGGGGTGAGTATTCAATCTGCTGAATTTTCTACCCTGCTTGTTAAAGTATTTTACTAGCAGGTTTTTATTGATCTCTCACTGGTGCTTGATATGGTTTCGCACAATCTATTGTTACCTATGCGATTTAACTAGATTGTAGCCTTGTAGGTTATTATTTGGCAATTGTCTTCCTTCATTTTGCACCTTAACATGAGAGAGAAAGAAGGAGAGATTCATTGATAAACAGATACTTGGAAGCACATATAAGAATAACAATTGATATTTGAAATTTGATTCGAATATAAGTTTTTTTAGTGGAAAAATAAGAATTAAATTACCTTTTAACTGAATTGAAATTCAGAAATTGATACCTAGAGAGTGGAAAAATAAGAATTAAATAACCTTTGAACTGAATTCAAATTCAGAAATTTATATGTGAAAATTTCCAAATTGGATTTGAATATGTATGCTATCAGTTGATTAAAATCTTACCTGAGTCTGTCTAGCTTCCATTTCGACATCTAGTCCGTTTACCTGCTATCTTGATATCATCTAATTCGATTACATTTAGCCTTTTCAGATGTCCAGATAATATATCTATTTACAATTCTGATATCATCATTTATATAAAATATAAATAACATGCAAGGATAAAAGATGTTTCAAAAAAATGCATTTTAAAATAAAATTTCATTTTTTGTGCAATTCTCAGTTTATATTTACAGCAAATAACTGCAAAGGAGTCTACTTCTTAACTAAAATATCTAATACCACTAATAATTCTAAACTAACATTTTTATTCATCAATAAAAAGCCAGAACCGTGCAACAAGCTCATCTTACTGATAAATACATTCGGGGAATGATCTTCATGTACTTTTCAAGAACGATGTGATTGGTTCGTGGAAATGATACCTATATTTTACAATACAAGTAGATTTGTATCTATTGACAAAAGTTTTGAAAAAGATAGAGGGATAGATTGCTGAGGGTGTTTTTTCAACGGTTTCTCAATTCATATTTCTCATCCATACCCATTTAGTTGTTTTTCCATTTCTTAAGCTTCTGTTGTACTTTGTTGTGATAATAGGATTACATGGAGGACTATGAAGTAGTGGTTCCATTCCAGTCCCTTCAGGCTCTTGGTTGTGTAGTTGATGCTGTATGCCCAAAGAAAGAGCCAGGTGACATTTGCCCGACTGCTATTCATGATTTTGAAGGTGATCAGACCTACAGTGAAAAGCCAGGTCATAATTTCACCCTCACAGCAAGCTTTGAGGGCCTAGATGCTTCAAAATATGATGGGCTTGTTATACCTGGAGGGCGATCTCCAGCATACCTCGCATTGGATGAAAAAGTTATCGCATTAGTGAAGGAATTCATGCAAAATGGAAAGCCAGTTGCATCCATATGTCATGGGCAGCAGATATTATCTGCTGCTGGGGTTCTCAAGGTGATATTAACGATCATTCTATATGAGTAAACCTTTATTTTTTTATAGTCCTTTATCTCATTTATATAAGCTATGTTAATGTCCGTACTTTTACTTAAATAAAGGGGATTTTACTTGGATACCCTCTGTAAGGTTAGAAGTAGCCCATACACCTTCTAAATTATAACTTAGAATTTTTATATGTAGGGCAAGAAATGCACGGCATATCCTGCTGTGAAGCTGGATGTGGTGCTTTCCGGAGCTACATGGGTGGACCCTGAACCCATACATCGCTGCGTTACTGATGGTAATTTGGTGACAGGAGCAGCTTGGCCTGGTCATCCTGAGTTCATTTCTCAGTTCATGGAGTTGCTGGACATCAAGGTACTGCTGTAAGATGCAATCGTATCACGTATTTCCTGTGTGTTTCAGTCTAGAAGAGTCTCTTTAGGCTTTTCTTGAGAGAATAAGTGGGAACATGTTATGTTTGTGTACTTGTCCTTCTATAATATATCAATGAATAAAAGAAGTGGAGAATCTTCCATAGATTATAATCTCTTCACGGTTCTATCATGTGATCGTTTTTGGTTACCCTATTTTTTTCAATTTCAAGAGATTCAATTTTATTTTTGTACAAATTTTCACACCTCATTATTATTACACAAATTTTCATCACACAATTTACTATACAACTTCAATATCATTTGTTTTCACTACTTTCAACTTCAATCCTTTATAATAGTTAAAGTTTGTTCTACGATAAATAGTGTCAAAACAAATACAGGTAGATACACTCTTTTTGTGATTGAATTCTAGTCTGATTCGTACCAATCAACTATTATCCGTTGAATTCAGCTATATAATCTGTCCGTAGCATATATTTTCAGTTCTTTCATATTAAGAAATCCTATTCTGCATCAACATTGAAGTTTTACTCTTTGAAAAGGTAAATCTAAAGGAGAATAAAGGAGTCTATGCTCCATGGTCAGATTTTTTTTGGAAGCGGTGAAGGTGACATTACAAAAGTTGATCACTAGAAAAGCTAATTTTCATGATTTTTCTTTCATAATTTTAGAACGTACAAACACCCGTTAAGAAATTTTTGTGTTTAAAAATAAAATTTAAAAGAATTTTTATTATATTGAATATATTTTTTAACAAACGATATTTTATAAAGGTTTTTATTGTACTTGACAATGTTGGTCATACATCTTCTTATGTCCGAGGATTGGACCTTGATTCCCGACCTTTCGGATGACATTCAGATCCTCTTGCATTTTCCCTGATAAGGCGACGTACGGCAGGTTGGTTAGTGGATGCATCAGGGCCAGGAAGTTCAAGAACGCGGAGTTGCTACTCGGGGTGTTAGAAGCCAGGAAAGGGGTCGTTGCTGTGGGCAGCTCTTGGTGCCGTTCTATTATAATTTTCAAAAAAAATTTACAAAAATTATTTAATAAATAAACGTAACTTTTGAACTAATAGTTCAAAATTTTGTTATAATACAGTTCAAGGAATTAGAAGTTGTATTATGAAACTCAAGCAAAACACACCTTTAGTTACAATAAGTTTCACATGTATGAGAGGATGATCGTGGCTGGTGCTTGCTTGATCCTTTTTGCTATTTCGACGCCATGGGTGGCCACCGCAAGGTTTGCGACGTCGATGAGGTTGTCGGGATCCAAGAAATTGGAGTGTTCTCGGGAATTACTTGCCCAAGTTTTTTACTTCATCCTATGTGATACACTGGGACAAGTTGTATCAATTAACTTTACTTTTACATGGAAGTAAAAATAAATAAATTTTATGTAAATAATTTTAAGATGAAAAGAGAAAAAAACATAATTTTAATAATAAAAGAATTAAATTTATATATATATATATTATCGTAAAATTAAGAATAAGAAAAGTGAACGATACCTAAATAATATATATCAATTACACACGTAGATGTGCATATGGAAACATTCAATCATCAATCTCATTGCATGCCTTTTACCGATATCTCATTTCCTTCCTTGAGTACATCATTGGCGAAACCATACATGCCTGTGAGCCATTTTACCCTAGTTTCATTATTTCACTTACAGTTAGAATTTCACTTGTTTTAGCATCTCCATTGACAGCTAGGGTTTCAAGAAAGAGAAAAGCTTTACACGGTACCGTGAATCCGTGATGTTGGTAAAGAAGATAGGGTTTCTACTGTTGATATATATATATTTAATGATATGATCATATGAGGAACAATCTAAAGCCATCGGACGAGCTAAGTAATCTTCCAAACCGAAGAGCTCTTTTGTCTTGAAATCTCAACTCCTTTTTTTAAATAAAATATTGAAATCTAAACTCGCAACGTTGGCTAAAAGGTTTTTCAAATGTACAAGTAGAATGCTAGTGAAATAGTTGTAAGATTTATCGATTACAGCACACAGGCTCAATGGTGGTCGCATATGATAATACATCTGATCTGACGGAAAATTCTACCGTGGACATAATTATCCATCGCTTTTGATAACTTCCTGGTTTTTAAAAGCCAAACTTGATTAATCATGAAATAGTCTGTCAAAGTTTTGATGCAAAGAGAGAAAGAGAGAGAAGTGAACGGATCGGTTGCTGATCGAGGCAAGCATTTTGGTCAGGAGAGAAGAAGAGCTTGGCCGGGGAGATTGCCTGAGCCATGATGGGGATGAGGTGGTGGTCTGGCTCCGTAGAATCCAGCATGCCGATGCCTTTTCCCTGCGGCCGACGACGGCGGCTTCTTGGATATGATCCTGGAAGAGCAACCATACGGGGTGGGGAGATGCATGCTCGCGTGATCCAGACCCGCACCGTAGCTCTTGCACGACTTGAAGATCTGCTGCCTCTTCCTGGACGGCGCCGCCTTCGCTTGAGGCTTCGCGAGGTCCTCCAGGCACCTGACGCTGGACAGAGACGTGAAGGACTGCGATTTCCCTTGGAAACACCTCGACAGCCCTCTCCTGCAAAGAGGGAAGACATGCGAATCAATAAATCATGCACATCGATCATTCTTCATCTGGTATGTGTGTATGTATGTATGTATGTATGTATGTATTTATGTATGTATGTATGCATACATGCTTGCTTGCTTACTTGATGGGCAGTTGTTCCATGAGATCAGACATTTGGTAGAGAGGATCGTTCCGAGGGTGTTGCTTGTCGCTCGACGACGACGATGGAGAACTTGTGGCATCGTCCACGGAATCCGACGAGGAAGAGGCTGCGGAGGAGGAGGGAGATCCAAGCTCATCCTCCTCCTCATCGATGGCGTGTATACCCATCTTTCCAATCCTGAGGATCACAGTTACACAGAGGGATGGGGGTGAGAATAGCGGAAGGCAGAAACCAGGCGACTCGTGTATATATATATATATGTATGTATTTATCTTTACGTTTTAATGTAATTACGTTTTTTATTATATATTATAGTATTTTATAATATATTTATTAAATAATTTTTATATTTTTATTATTTATAAAATTAAATTAATAATATTATTATTTATTATAAATTATAAAATTTAACTAATCTCGTAAAATCATTTAAACAAACGAAACCTAATATGTGTGTGTGGGTGTGTGATAGACCCACCCAAAAGAGAACTCGTCGAAAAGCGTGCATGTGGTAGGGGCACGGAAGGGAAGGTCCCCTACGATCTCTATCCACACTGGGAGGTGACGTGTGAGGATAACTACGGACGGAAGGCTGCTTCGTCTATTTAATTTATCGGCTACCCGTCCTAATGCACTCGGCACACCGTTTCCGGCGTCACGTGGGGTCTCTTCATTACCGCCCCCCCTTCTCTCTCTCTCTCTCTCTCTCTCTTTCTATATATGGTGTCCTCGATTTTCTCGTTCTTGGAGTGGTTCGTGGACTCATCCAGCTATGCGGCGCACCGCTACCAGCCGAGTTTCACGGTTTGGACATAAGGCTGAGTTTGTATCTTTTAAAAATCTAAGAAATATCTTACGAAATAATTTATACATGAAAATATAAAAAAAAAATAAAATTAATTTTTTAAAAAATTAAATATATTTTAAATTTTTAATATTTTAATAATAAAAAAATTTAAAATTTTCTTTTCGTTGATTTTTCGAAAATACAACCCCCCCCCTTAAGTCGATGTTAGCAACTTCTAGAGGATTATTAGGCTGGTAATCTTATTTGTTGAATAGGCTGTCCAACAATTAACAATAATAGAGAAAATATCATTAAATATTGTTATATATTATACACGGTATCATAAAATAATAACAAATTTAAAAAATTAGATTACAGGAAACGTTGAAAACTAAATTTTATGACACCTTGCACTTGACAAAAAAATAAAAAAAACATAATAAAGGAAAAATTAAATTCCTTGCAAAAATAAAATGAATAAAATAAACTACTTCCTCCTGGCCTACTTTAACATTCGTGTTTGTAAAAGCATAACTAAACTTCCAATTTTTAACGCTCATTAAAACTTTCCAAAACATTTACATTTAACTTGAATTTTCTTTATCTAAAATATTTTTAATAATGTTAAAAACTTATTCACGTGTTTACAAATGAAAGTAGAATGGTTTGGTACGTAGATCATCAACTGGAATTGTCGGTAGACTTCTAAAGTGTAATTTCAAAAAATTTAGAATTTTTTTTGGAAATAAGATTAAAAAGATATATATAGACTAAAAATACATTTTAAAAATTTAAAATTACTTTTGATAAATAATATTTTTAATTAAAAAATAGTAAACGAGTAACGAATTTCTGAACTTAACTGACCGTTAATTAATTGTAAGAAAATAAGTCAATTTTTTTATTCAACACATCCACAGCACAGTGGTTGCATAGGTTACACGGCCCAAAATAGGTTGTGTATTGTCTGATGTTGACAAATCGTACTGGGCCGTTTCGGCCTGATTAAGCCTAACTCAATGGACATGTCTTACCCCTGAACATTGGGCTAAGGCCCATTGATCGACGATAATTCATTTTAAATAAGTCATTGAAAAGTTCTTTGCTTTTAGCACAAACATCCCTATCCTTTGTTTTCCAATATTTTTGCTACTTACTTCTTCGCGATTTGAATTTTTCCGAAAAGTTTTCAAATTCGTAATGTTTTTCTTCTACGAAACTTCTTAATTTTATCTGTATTTATCTGATCCAATTAAGTATATAATATTATGTTGATCTCTGGATTTTTTTTTTTGCTTTCAGGTATTTGCATGTACGGATTCGTGAGAGAATGACGAAGACGAGTTCCTTTTTCTTTTCAAATGGAACCGACAACCTCACCTGGAGGTTCGAACTTTCATACTTCGTTTGCTGTAGAATTCGTTTTAAAAATATTCAAATAATTAAAATTTAAAGTAATGAAATAAATAAATTTAAACTTTATAGTAAGCTGTACAATAGAAAATTGTATACGTAAAGATTGGGTTCCAAATTTTAATGGTACTTAAAGAAAAATGATTCATGTCTAAATTAAAGTTATTCTTTAAATTTTTTTTAAAATCTACACCAAATTATTTCAAGCACATTGTTGTACTTTGGAATATGTTCAACTGTGATGTAGGAGTGGATTTTGCCTTATTAAAATTAATTAAGCAGTATGAAATAATTTACAAGTAATATAAAGATTTTAATTATACTTATCATTTTTAATGTAAGACTATTTATCTTAACACACCCTCGTACTTATAAACCTTACTGAAGTATTTTATTTAACATTTTACATGTGACTAACTCTAGTATCACGTGAATTATACCTAATTAAAACTAACTAATGTGAAAAACTCACAAGTTATATAAGGGTCACAACTCATCATTTTTGATGTGAGACTATTTTCTTTAATAATAAAGGAAGGTTTTTGTATATCAGAAATTTTGTAAAAAGGAAAATTTTGAAAAAATGTCTTGATTTTCAAGTGTGTTTGTGCATTTTGAAAATTTTAGAAAAATTTTAAATTTTTCTATCGTTATAAGTATATATTTTTTCTATCATTTTTCACCTATTGAATTAAGAAAATCTTAAAGTTGGCGAAAATTTTATCATAACGTATTTTTTTAATCTTGTACATTTTACCTAACCTTTTTTAATTATTTTTAAACTCATAGTTACAAGGAAAATGTAAAATTATATTTGAAATATTAAAATATAAATAAAATAAAATTTTTAAATAAATTTTTCAAAATTTCGACAACATGTCCTATATTTTTTTTTCATTTCCTAATTTTTCTTTTTCTTTTCCTAAATTTTTATTTCTTAAATTTTTAACATACACAGGTAAATTCCGTTTCTTAGATTTTTCACATGCACAAATGACCTCTTAATCTACAATTAGGGCAAGAGGTGAGATTAATAAGATTTGATTTCAGTTATTAAATTTGACATCTATAAACTTATTTTTTTTATTACTAAAAATTATTATTTTATATAAATTTACGTAACGATAATAATATATAAAAATTCATGTAAAATCAAAATACCTTTCTACAAAATCAAAACAAACGAACTAGTCTAGACTAGGATTAATGGGTCTCAGCTTTCACGCAGGAATGTCGACGTGGCGAAGTTGGTGGAACTGCGCGTACGTTAGTATTAGATGCCACGACATCCGACGACCAGCTGTAAGGATGTACTACGGCGAGCTAAACATCCATCTGTCTGTGTACGGCGTAGTCAACGCACATCTCCTACCAAAACCATGGTAACTACTACAGGAAGATGTATTACGTACGTAAACATCACAGCTATACCTGAAAAATCTTGCATCAACGTAATACGATCAGCTCCTCTGCAAGGAATTGGAGAATATAGGAACTTTAATCAACTGATTGTACGTGGTAGTGCATGTTGAATCCCATGGTTAAAAGTGGAGGTACAGCGAGGAGATCGGTATTTGTTCCTGATGAAATATATATATAGGAAACTTTATAAGGTGAAAGAGGAGGAAGAAGATGAAATTCCACTTCAATTTTATTATTAAAGAAAGGATTACATATTTATGCTGCAGAAGTGATTACTGCACTGGCCATCTGGTACATAAGTGTGGATTTTAATTTATTAAAAAGAAATTAAATAGTCATAAATAATATAAAAAATTTAATTTTAATGTAAGACTTTTTTTTCAAATTTTATTCGCACGCATGCATTTTTCAGTTCATGGCCATGCAACTCTTCCTTATTTCTCCGGAGCTTCCGGTGAGCACCTGCACTCTTCCCATCTTGATCATGGCCCGGGAGAAATCACGGTAGAATGAACGCCAGTTGGCGGCGTATTCGTGCACGATCGCCTCGGTGGGGCCGCCGTCGCCGATGAGAGCTTGGTCGGTGGCGGCGAGGCCCCTTCCTTGGAAGAGGTTCCTGAAGTAGTGGTTGTCGAAGTCGTAGGGCGTGGCCACGTCGAGCGGCGTGAGGTTGTCGTCGTCGCCGTTGAAGGCGGTGGTGGAGCAGCTGCGCTGGCGACACGCCGCGAAACCGGGGTCGATGTTGCTGGCGTTGTCGATCCTATCCCTGAAGGTCAAGCAGCGAGCTGCGCCTGAGAAATCAATCTCGTTGGTCACACGGCCAACCAATATATATTTATATTAATCAATCAAGCCACACGCACGCACCTGAGAGAGCAACCAAATCTCGTTGGGCGAGGCCCCTGCTGTCAAAGGCGGCGATGAGCTCGCCGAGACTGGCAGTGAACGATGGAATGTCGCTGTCCGCCCTCCTCCTGCTTGCAGTCCTTGAATCCCTTCTTCCTAGTTCAACCGACCATGATGGGCCACCAACCTGAAAGACGATAACGATCGACGATGAAGAAGAAGAAGAAGATAAAGGAAGCAAGTCAATTGGTAGCGTACTGACACTTGCAGATGCATCTCTAGCGGCGACGGCGATGAGGTCTGCGCAGGAGAAGGCGCCCGGGCAGATGCGCTCGACCTCGGCTTTGATACCGTCGATGACCTCGAATCCCCTGACGGAGTTGAAGTTGGGGGCGGCCAGCTTCACGCTGTCGATGGAAGGCGCGTCGTCGAGCAAGACGGAAACGTCACAGCCCTGCACGCTACGCATCGACGGGCCACCGATCAGAAAACTCACCACAGATTAATTTTGCTTGCTGTTTAATTTGACGATGCCGATCGATGAAGTCAACTCATACATAAATAAATAAATATCAGCACGAAGCAGTCGTGGAAGTGGAGCCTAATGAGCGAGGCTGCCATACGACGATCCTCGTACACCGCCCGCCGTATGCCCCTCCTGATGGCAGCCATGCCACCGGGGCAAGCGCGGTAGTAGTAATCAGAGGACGACAGCTGCGCATCTGCGAGCAACGACGTCCACGCAGACAGCAGGAGGAGGATGCTGGCCACCAGACGGAGGTTGGAAGAAGGTGCGGAGCAAACGGGCGGCATCCTCGATCGAGACTGCATGGTATCGATCGACCATGATCACCTTCTTCGTTCTAATCGACGCGGGTGGTGATGAGATCTGAATCGATGGGGGCGGCATATATGCAGTGCTCGATCTGTACTTATAACAATAGACGCGCGCCCCAACACGTACGTTGATTGATTATTTTCTTCAATTTGCAACCGATCGACTCGGCTTGGTGTAGTAGCTTAATTGGAATGGTCTACGATATATCAAAATAGAGTAGGTATTGAATGACAATTTCTTTTAATTATTATCTTCAGTTGATTTCAAACAAAATAAAAAAATAGGGTTAGGATGGTACCACTATATTGGATAAATTAAAGATTGAACCTAAAAGATAATTTTTTCATTTATCAGTAATTAATTTTAAAATAAAATTTCAACAATCATTTGGTTGCATCATCGTTCATTGAGTTTGAAGAAAACACAAAAAGACGGGCGGTGGATAACTTCGTTGACCCCGAGAAATCAACAAACAAACAAAAAACCAGTGGTTTCAAACACGAGATGTCAAAGCCAGAGATATGCCGTGCATGACCCTCTGGTACTGCACAAAAAAGATTAATAGGTACTGATCAACGTACGGCACAAACATTATAAGCACGTGATTATAGGATTTAGAAAAATTTAACATTTACGTACTGCTGAAATAATTTTTACAAATATTATAAAAATTTTTGATGTATATGGAATTAGAAATAAAATAGATATTATAACTTTTGATAATGCAGTTAATAATACTGCAACAATACCAACGTTTAAAACTAGAATAAGTCTACCAAATGGTTTTAAATTATTTCACAAAAGATGTATGTGTCACATAATTAATATTATTGTACAATCAAGTGTAAAAGAAATTAAAATTTATATTAAACTTATTAGGGTTGTTGTAAGTTTTATAACTAGTTCAGGAAAGTGGCAATAACAATTTGATGAAACATGTGATATTTTTGAAATACCGTATAAAAAATTCTCTTTAAATATTCAACATAGGTGGAATTCATTATATTTAATGTTAGAAAGTGTATTACTATATGAAATTCCAATAATGCTTTTGTATAATCGTAATCATTGTGATGATTATCAAAAATAATTATTTGAGGATGATTTTGAAATTGTAAAATATTTTGTTGAATTTTTAAAACCTTTTTATAATGCAACGGTTAGATTATCAGGAATTTATTATTTTATATCTGTCTATGCGTTGCATTATTTATATGATATTTCATGAGTTTTTAATAAATATGAGGTATATCTATTTTTCGAACCAATAGTAAATAACATGAAACAAAAAAGTTTAAAATATTAGTATGAAATCCCTACATTATATATTTTAAGTACATGCTTAGATCCTAGGTGTAAAATAAGATATGCTAATAAATTAATCAGGGGAATACAAATGAGTTTAGGTGTAGATTTAGGATTAAATGTTAATACAATAGAAGAACAATTAAATCAAATGTTTGATTTATACACACAAAGATATGGATTAAGAATAGAACATTCTCCTCCACCAATGTCCACAATA
>JAMKPZ010000743.1:0-86119 GCA_024699675.1 Amphibolis antarctica
TTAATATTCGAAGGCCTATAGTTAGATGTCACGTGAAATTTTAAGTTTACACATGATGAGAGAATCGACGTTTTATGTTAAAAGACCGGATGATTGTATTAAAAGACTGGCATTTTAACATTCACACGTGACTTTTTAAGTTAGGCATATGCGTTGTACAATATAGCCATCACCCAAATAATTCAATTGACGGTACTTCCACCTAATTGTAAGGTAAAGTCATAGAACTACCATTTATAGACAGGTCTGTAAACGGTACTTCTATTCGTCGCTATTTTATTTCTACGGTACTTCCGCCTTATTTAAACATTGGAAAACCACTTGACAGTTTTCTACAACGATAGCAAGGTTACTCTTGAAGCTTTATGTGAATCTGTGTACACTAAATATACTTAAATGATAATAATAAGTTTTGTTATAGAACGTTAATATTAAATTCTTTATCAAAATAGTAAGGATAATTAATCAGAGAACATTATCCTTAACAATCTCCACATTTTTTATGACTACAAAACTAAACATATATATTAAAAAGATATATGTCACCAAAACAGTTTATACTTAAATGACTACAAAACTAAACCTGACTTGAACGAATTTTAATATTTCAATATATTACATCTGTTTATTTGACTAAAACAGTTACATCGGCATATATCTCACTAAAAAAAATTACATCAGTTTATTTGTAACGTAAGCTTCCTTATATCATACTCCTCTTCAGACATCATTTTCCCTATTTTATTGATGAGTACCTGCATTGCGACAAGTAGTTATGTAATGACCTAGTTCCCCACACCCATAATACATTCTTCTCTTCTTTTGAGTGTTAATTTCTTCAATGGAAGCCTTTAGCCGTTGAGAATGGGCAGGTCTTCCTTTGGTTTTTCTTGATGTAGATGGATCATTCACCACAAAATCAGTTGGTAAATCAACTATGGTCGGGTTATTTCCACTTTGATCATCTTATATAGACTGCACACGTAATCCACCGATTCTCTTCAACAAATCATCAAAAGTTGATTTCACTAGTGCGTACTGTTTTGTTGAAGTGAAAACAGTGTTCACCAATTTGAATGCATTAGACTGTAAGTCTCATCTCATGATAAGAGTAAACCTGTGACAAATACAAAAAAATGTTTCATCAGCATCAATTGTGGAAATAAAATTCTTTGATGAATATAATAAACATACCCATCAACATGATCTGGTGGTCCATCAATAGTGCTACTGTGGTATCTGCAGTGAATGATCCATCTATGCAATATATATTTGCTTGGTACGTGGGTGATCTGTTTCTTCCATAATATAGAAAAGATATGATGACAAAAAAGACCTTCATTTGCAAATTTCTTGCATGAACAACATACGTCAAAATTGATTTCCATATTCAAACTGATTATTTTAGGTTTTATTAACATCATTGGATTTCAAACTTCAAAACAATATTGCACACCTACTTTGCTTATTTTTTTATTAAAATATGTCAATCATTTTCTTATTTCATTTTGGAATATAGAAAAAATCTTCCTTGTATAACTTGTAGTAACCTGAATTTCAATTGAGGTACAGAACAAAAGTGTCAGCTTTGTTGTCAAAGTAATTAAATCTCCATGTTCCTCGGATTGACGTCTTACTTTCAATGCTCTATCATATTGGAAAGTAAATTTTGAAAAAGGAGTATAGAAATGCACATATCCATCAAAAAATGAATTTACGCTCTTAGACCTTTGACTTGTGGTCATGCCTACCATAAATATATCTTTCATATAACATGGAACTCAATGCTCTCAGATGGTATACATGTAATTCAACCAACAGTTACCATGCAGTGTTGGATATTTAACTATCAATAATTCCCACTCCTTTTCAAACTCTTCAGGAGTCCTTGCACCATATATACATTTATTATAATCAACTTTGAAGTTGACATCAGTACGCATCTTTGGGACATGACCAATGGCATTTCGGCAGATATGCCAAGAACAATAATGATGTACAGAATCTGGAAAAACTTCAAATATAACTGCACACATATTCATATATAATAGTTATTTAATACACTCGTCTGGTCTTTTAACATACAATGTCGATCTTTTAATACAATTGTCTGGTCTTTCAAATAAGTGGTAGTATTGAATAGCAAATATCTTTATGGTAAGATTCGATTATAAAAATCTGACAACTTTAACCCCCAATCTCTAAGCATATATAAAGCTTAAATTCGTAATGTCCTATGCCTTAGTCTTCCTGAGCAAGAGCAACTGTGTCGTGCGTCACTTGGAGAAGAAGCTTCACTGTCAGTAACGTAGCAATGGCACACGGGAAGAAGAACATTGAAGTTTCATCGGTACTCTTGCGTACATGGCAGGTCAAAATTGACGAGGTCGACAAAGAGATAGAGCTATTGAAGTCCAGGTATGACTTCTTTGTCGACGTCTTTGAAATTGTTGCAGAGGATGTCAACATTGTAGAAACAGAGAACTTGCAACTACGATTACGATCAAAAGGAGAAAACTACACAATATCAGGTGTTGAGCGAAATGTGTTAAAATCATTTGGTGATTCCATGACACCATTCAGTATGTTTGAAATAGGAGAGTGTTCTAGAGCTACTAAAAGGAGACATAAGAAGTTTGCTTCAAAGCCTAAGAACACTACACCCATCCGTCCACAACCGTCAACTTCAGAACGGTTGAGCCCTAAAATTAGGGTGGAGGAAGCTACAGAACATCAAATTTCAGTAGTAATGGAAGAACATTACAGTCCTCCAAGAATCTCAACTGAACAACGCATACAAGAATCTCTTGATTTCCAAGTTGAAGAAGAGCATGTAAATCAGCAACAAGAAACTTCAGAAGTGTATAATGAAGATCAGTTGGGATTAGTTGTATATCAGTCACAAACAGAGAATGTTGAAGATTTGTCAAGCACTTCTCATTCATTTCCTGAGGAAGGTATGACAGTAGAAAATCTATATTTTAGAAATTAGGAATGTCTGGACAATTATAATAAATTTTTGAATTATGAGATACTATACGAAAGACCAGTAAATTTCAAAGATTTACATGAGATTAAAGATCTCTTAAACTTTCAAAGTCTGCTAGATATTATACCAACAAATTGTAAGTTAGATGTATTCAAAGAAGTCATTATTGCATTCTATGCTAACTTACATGTTGAGAAGGGTAGATTATTTACTAACATAGATAAGACTATTTTTGAAATCACTCCTCAGTTGGTATATGATACTCTTAAATTGACAAATGATGGTGTACAATTAGGTAGAACATCTTTAAACTTGCTAGATTGGAATATTAGTTCGATAGCAAGAATCCCTCATTCACATGGCAAATTACAGTATCTTGAACATTTTAATGGAAAGGCTAAATTTATAGCTAAAATTCTACAAGCACAGATTTTTCAGAAGAAAGGGCATGGTGAACATATCGAGAGAATTTGTTTATATGCTATATATGCTATGATGTAAAAAATAAAACTGAATTGGTGCACACTATTTTTGAATTCCATACAGCACAGACATTCAAAATTATTTTATGGAATCAGTCTTGTGAAGTTGATATTGGGCACAAGATATGATCTGAATCAATGACTTAGAAAATCCTTCAAGACAAGATCTTTTATAATGGTTAAATATAAGAAATTCATTTCTCATGCACTAGTTATAGACATACAACAACAATCAACAAGTGAACAGGCACATACGTCAACTGGACAAGATTTGTTATCTCCTCTAGAGGTTGCGTATATTACACAATTAGGAGAACAAATTGGTTGACAAATTTCAGAAACTATAATCAAAACTGTTTAAAATTGAAGGAGAAATTAAAGATAACTTGTACTTTTCTGATTTCTTGTTGAATTGTAATTCATGGGTATTTTTATCCTATTTAACTTTTCAGTATAAGTGATTGAATTGTAATTCAAGGGTATTTTTTTCTTATTTCAAATGATTGAATTGTTTGTATAAGTGATTTAATTTTATCTAACTGAATGCTTCCAATTATTCTCTAACTCCAATACTTTGTTCAATAATCACAAAAAGGGGAACATATACTGTTCGGACTTAAAGCAATAGATAACTACACTTAAAACAATAGATAATTACACTTAACATTGTTAACTTTAGGTGTTTTAAGAACATGAAAAAGTAAAATACAACATCAAATTAATTGAAATTTGAAAATTGAAAAGGAAAATAACAGATAATTACAACATCAATATAATTTGGTGATCATCAAAATGGAGGACATTGTTGACTATTATATATTAATGATGAATGCTTAATTAACGTTTAAACATGATCTCGTGGTAATTTAAGTTAATGCTAAATTAATTAGCACTCAAATGTTCGAATTAGGTTAAGTGTCTTTAATATTTAAGTTAATGCTAAATTAATTAGCACTCGAATATTTGATTTAGGTTAAGTGTTTTAAATATTTAAGTTAATGCTAAATTAATTAGCACTCGAATGTTCAATTTAGGTTAAGTGTTTTTAATATTTAAGTTAATGCTAAATTAATTAGCACTCGAATGTTCGATTCAGGTTAAGTGTTTTTAATATTTAAGTTAATGCTAACTTAATTAGCAGTTAAATGTTCGATTCAGGTTAAGTGTTTTAAAATTTTAACTTAGTAGATTAAATATGTTTAATATTTATAACAGTTCGGAGAAGTAATGCAAATGGATATAGTTACTTAAATAAGTGCTACATTTGAATGTAGTTTGTGAAATATTACCGTAGAATGTCACGTGAAATTTTAAATTCACACGTGATGAGAGAATCAGCGTTTTGTGTTAAAAGATCGGACAATTGTATTACAAAACTAGTGTTTTAACATTCACACGTGACTTTTTAAGTTTGGCGTGTGCATTCTAAAGTATACATGGTGTGTGAATAGTAGTTAGGCATTTTAAGGGTATCTTTATGAGACTATTATGTTTTGATGATGAATGCTTAATTAATGTTTAATCATGATGTGATGGTAATTTAACAGTCGTAATTATATTTGCTAATTATCTATTTACTTATTACTTCAACATAACTAGACATATTATTTAAGTTAATGCTAAGTTATTTAAAACTATACCCACTCGATCTAGGTTAAGTGTTTTTAATTATTTAATCAAAATCTTTTTTAATTCAAATTGAATTAATTTTAAAAAAATCCACCCTAATATTTTAAGTTAGTAGATTAAATATGTTCAATATTTAGAACAGTTCAACGTGATATTGGAGTGAGTATAGTTAGTTAAATAAGTGTTAGATATGAATATAGTTTGTAAAAAATCACGGTAGAATGTCACGTGAAATTTTAAGTTCACACATGATGAGAGAATCAGCGTTTTATGTTAAAAAACCGGACGATTGTATTAAAAAATCGGTGTTTTAACCTTAACACGTGACGTTCAGTAGTTGGACGTGTACTTTAGAATACACGTGTCTAACTTAAAAAGTCACGTGTGAATGTTAAAACACTGGTTTTTTAATACAATCGTCTGGTCTTTTAACATAAAGCATCGATTCTCTCATCATGTGTGAACTTAAAATTTCATGTGACATTCTACCATGATTTTTCACACGTGATAATAGAATCGGCGTTTTGTATTAAAAAACCGAACGATTGTATTAAAAGACCAGCGGTTTAACATTAACACGTCTATTTCTAAGTTGGTCGCATAAAGTTACTGTCTTTACTTTACGGTTTCACGTAGAGTAAAGTTTTCATTTTCAAATCTCTTTTAAATATATGACATAAATCACTTATTTGAAAATCATAAATACATTATTTTACTTAAATATATGACATAATATTTAATGAAAATCTCTTTTAAATCAATATTCAGTAATTGAAAATCAAAACCACCTAAGTATTTCGATTGACGGTACTTCCACCTAATTGTAAGGTATATCCACGAAACTATCGTTTATAGATGGGTCCATAAATGATAGTTCTGTGCATCACTTCTTTATTTTAATAGTACTTCCATAAAATTCTTGAGAAATACAAAAGTTAAATACTTCCCCTAGAATAGTGCATATTGTAATTGAAATTAAACACAACGACACATGGAAAATAATCGATTGAAAATGGAGTGTTTTTAAATATTTAATCAAAATATTTTTTAATTAAAATCGAATTATTTAAAAAAATCTACCCTAATATTTAAGTTAAAAAACAATCCACCCTGATATTTAAGTTAAAAAAAATCTATCCTAAATTATTTTAATTAAATACTACATAATTAAAATCCACAAACTTCTTTCAAATTTAATCACCATATTCGTAATTAATAATTAATTAATTAATTTTTATAAGTTAATTAATACAACAATTCAAACTATACGCACGTGAGTGAACTTTTAAAGTTAAAGGAGAAAGTGTGTACACATCTTTTTAAGTAAAGAGATAGTATTTTTAAATTTTACCTGTATGAGAGAAAGTAACTTTTAAGTTATGTATATATCACAATCGACGGACACTTACAAAATCAACTTTTGTATATGCCTACAGAACCGGTGCCTTCTCTCTCTATATATATGTGTACAATGTATCATTAATTATGTCATATATAGTGATGGTTTTATAACAAAAATTTGTCACTATTTCATGTCTATATTAAAAGTTATCTTTTATGAATAGTTACATCTGTCACAAATTTAATAATGTCCATTACTTACCATATCATCTATAGGAAATTGTGGCAAATGTTTCTAACATATGGCAATGATTTTTTGGCCAAGTCATCAAAATGTACAGTAGGTCTTATTTCCTATAGTGTTATAATAGCATGGATGAAATTCACTACAATAAAATAGATCTATGGTAACATTATTATAAATACCCTACACTTAAATCTTTTATTGATCACCAGAATAGCTAAATCCAAAGATCAATATTTTCTTTCTTTTCCAAAGAAAATACACCTTACACATTCTCAATTAATATGGATTTCTTGGAGCAAAATCAAGCAGTATACGAATGAAATCAAATGTGAATTAATTTAACGAGAATCGGGACAAAATAAATAGAAGAACTAGTTAGTTATGTTTAGACGGTTGGTGGGAAAATTAATTTATTTAACAATTATCCTTTTGTACTTTTTGTCATATATTTTTAACTCGTATAAATTCTTACGTGTCTTTGTCATTATATAAATTTTAATATATAAATTTTTATCATATTAATTATTATATAACTTTAATTTTATTTATTTTATTATTTTTAATTTTAATTTTATCTGACTCTCAAATTTAACTAAAGTTCTTCTTAAACGTACCTTATTTAACACCTTAATTCATGAATAAATCATCTGTATTTGTATTACAAGAGTGTTAAATATTGAATTGCAAATTGTATTAATTATTTTTATTTACAGGTTGTATTGGTTCTGTTAGCCATATATATATATATATATATATGATAGTTTTTTTTTTTTGATTTAAGCTTTCGATCGTTTCGTGATTAGAACGAAGATTTTACTTTTAAAAAGGTGGTTGTTTAATTGAATACAATGTAATTAAAAATTTAACATCAGACAGCAATGTGTCCCTTACGTATGGTGCATTGAACAAGGAACGGAGTTCCAAAAAGAGAACCGGCAGGTCGGATAAGGTTTGAAAATGAGATCTCTTGCGAGGACCGCCAGGGGTACTCCACGTGATAATTAAGGTTTGAATAAGGATTTTGCTACTTTAGCTTTTTGTTTATCTACCCGTGCAGTCCATATTCGAAGCATTACGCAAACTTTTCGTTGAATTAATGATCAGGTCACGGGGGTTTATATTTTTTAGAAATTAATAAAAAGATAATTTTTTAAAAAAATTATTATTAAAATTTTTAACATTTGGAAAATAAAAATTTTACGAAGCTATTTGTATAATTTATGAAAATATAGAAAAAATTATATTTAATTTTAAAAAAAATAAAAATATTCTAAATTTTTAATACTTCAACGACGAAAAAAATTTCAAAATTTTCCTTTCATTAATCTCTAAGAAGTGCAAATACCGCCCCCGTACATGTCAAATAAGATTAATTGAAAATAAGCACATCTAGGTTATAATATTTTACTAACAAAAGTCTTAGGTGAGTTCTAAATTAGATCAAAATTATTTGTTCTTTTTTTCCACTCTAAATTTTTAGAAATACTTCTAACTTTATGATAATATTCATATTCCTTAATTTACTCTTTTCATTATCAAAATTACTTTTCTCCTTCTTTCATATCAAATTTATTCTCTTAAAAATCATTTTTTTCCACTTGAAGTGAAAAAAAGAACAAGGAACTCAAATGGAGTATTTATTTCAGCTTCAAAGTATAACTTCTAACTTTTAAAGTGAAGAAACAACGTTTAAAAGAAAGATCTCGACAATTCATGAACTATATTTGTTTATTAGAACAATTTTTATAAAGTTATAATTTTACCTTTAAAAGTATTTTTATTATAAATATTTTTAACAATATTTGAAAATTTTATTTTATTAAATTTTAAAAAAAAACATAAAAATTCTATAAAGTTTTAATTTGATGATGTTATATTTTTTTAAAAACACTTTTTACTTAAAATCTATTTTAAATCTTAAATTTAAAAAGGTAAGACTATAATTTTTTTAATTTTTTCCCTTATTTTTTTCCCCCCATTTTTCATATTCCTCTACCTCGATCTTTCATTCACCCAAAAACACAAAGCGGATGGCGGGCGTGGGTAGCAAAAGTTCGAAAAAAGAAGTAGAATGACTTCAAATTTAAAGAGATTGAAGAATTCTTTATCAATTAAGTTTAATTTATCTTCTGTATTTATCAATAGATTATTCTAATATAAAATTAGATTTTAGCATAGAGTAGACGGGGGGGGGGACCTTCCACTTGCGTACATTTTAGGTCGGCTGGTCCGTTGATTTTGACAAAGTCAACACCATACGCCACACATGGCGGCCTGAGGACCGCATCGTCGGTGGCGCGTTTCGTCCACTTGGATGTGTGGATTCACACCAACGCCTTGATGCGTGAAATGGAAACAATTGTGGAGTTGCCGCAACCTTATCTTTTCTTCTTCCACGTTTGTCCCCTGTGGAAAAAAATAGTTTTTATCCAAAAAAAATAAATATTTTTATATTGTTTATAAATTTTTTATTTTAATTAATTAATTAATTTTAATAATATAACATCTATATAATATTAAAAGTAATTAACACGTACTATACGTAAAATATTATGTAAAATATTTTAACAAAGAACTTACACGTGTAAAATTTACAATAAAGTTCTCGTATTTCAAGTTAGTTATATAACAACGACATGTGTAATGTTCGAGGGAAGGGTCCATGTTTTCCATAAAATTTAAGTTTGGTTGATTACAATATGCGAGTTTTCCTTAAGCACGAATGTGATACGATTTAATTTAATTTAATTTAATTTTGATGGAAACCGTAAATAAAATGATTTAAAAAATAATGAATTAAATCAAATCAAACCATTTAAGAGTGGATCATTTTTAAGTAAATATATCCGATCGTGATTTTAATTCGATTAGTGTTTCCGCAAAGCGATAAAATAGAAAGATGCGAAAACCATCGTGTGACGTGTCCAGCAATAATTCAACGTCATTCTCAAAGAAAAAAACAAGAATTAAAAAAATATTTAAAAGAAGAAAAGAGGGAGCGCCGGCACGAAACCTCTCGACCGACTGCGGCGGTGGGTGTGTGGGCGGCCCGAAGCTTCCTGTCGTTCCCATTGGCTGTCCATCGCCACCGCACGCGCCAAAAATGTCAAAAGCCGCGTCTCATCACGTGCCCATGACCATATTTTTTATTTTTAATAAATACGTGTAGATTAAAAAATACGTGTTATCGTAAACATAGGAGTGTTTCTGTTAAAAGTAAAGAAAAAAATAAAGTTAGATATACATGTCGAAAGATCTGGATTTAAAAAGTCTAAGGTTGTATTTTTCTCTCTATTTTGATATTATCTAATTATATTTTTTATTATATATTATAATATTTTACTATATATTTATTAAATAATTTTTATATTTTTTACTATTTATAAAATTAAACCAATATCATTATTTCTTTTTTGTAAATCATAAAATTTAACTTACCACGCAAAAACGAAACCTAACATTTTTTTCCACTCAAAATCAAACTCGATTGGTCAATTTATCGGTAATAATTAAGGTTTCGTTTGAAAAAAAAAAGATTTTCAAATGATTTTATTACGTAAAATATATTTTTTAATAAATAATATAATAAAAGTAAAAAAATTTACCATTAAGAAGAAAATAATTTTTTTTTTCTCATATTATCAACCGACTTTAAACTCTTTGTGATTATTAAGATGATGTTTATTTGAGAAGTAAAATTAGATAAGTTGGGATTTATGGTTTTTAAAAAATTATATGATTTAAAATGTTAACTTTTAGTATAATATTTTTAGTATAAAATGTTTAAGTTATTTGATAAATATTAAAATTTAAAGTTTAAAATTTAAACTTTAAATTTTAAATTTTAAGATTTACCGTATATAATTAAAATATATAATAAAAAATAAAAATACATAATAAATATAATTTAAATAAACAAATTATTTATTTATGTGATAAAATTAGATAAGGTAAAGTTCATATTTTTTAAGAAATTATATGATTTATGATGTAATTATTTTGGTATAATTTTTTAATATAAAATATTAAAATTATTTGATAAATATTATTATAAAATATTATGATATATAATTTTGAAAAAAGATATATGATAAAAAAATACAAAAAGAAAACCTAAATCGATAATGAAATTGATATCGACAATGTTCAGGCATGTTTACTAATCCCATTTTTTTATTTTAGGTGTAAGAAGAAAAAAGTTTTAAGTATATTATTTTAAAATAAAAGGAAAAAAACTAATTTAATAATGAAAAATTGAATCGAAGAACATAACGAGGAAAAGTGAACGATACAGCGGAGCAGTCTGCATCGTTGCAGTTTCGGGCGTCGCATTGGACGTTATATAAAGGCGGGCATCGGTCGTCTTCTCTTCGCCCATCATCGTCTCTCTCGAGGTTTCAATCAAATCCCTCCGCTCCCTCCGCTCTCTCGCGCGCGCACGGCCCTCGTCTGCTTGGGGATTCTGAACATAAACGAGGAAGAAGCGAAGATGTTCCGGCTGAGCAACAACCTGTTGGGGATTCTGAACTTCGTCATCTTCGTCGTCTCCGTCCCCATCCTGGGTGCCGGGATATGGCTGGCCAACCGCGCCAGCACCGACTGTGAGAAGTTCCTCGAGAAGCCCGTCATAGCCATCGGCGTCTTCCTCATGGTCGTCTCCCTCGCCGGCCTCATCGGCGCCTGCTGCCGTGTCACCTGGCTCCTATGGATATACCTCTTCGTCATGTTCGTCCTCATCGTCCTCCTCTTCTGCTTCACCGTCTTCGCGTTCGTGGTCACCAACAAGGGCGCCGGGGAGGTCGTGTCCGGAAAGGGATACAAGGAGTACAAGCTCGGCGACTACTCCAACTGGCTCCAGAAGAGGGTTACAAACCACAAGAACTGGAGGAAGATCGAGAGCTGCATCCGCCAGGCCAAGGTCTGCGAGAAGCTTGCCGAGAAGAATGACACTATTACCGATTTCTTTAAGGAGAATCTTTCTCCGCTCCAGGTAACAATAATTTCATCTTCTTCTCATTTATAGGGTTTTGTATCCCTAGTCGTGATGTTAAGATTTTGATGATTTGATGCTTTTCTGAATTTGGTCGTGTTTTTGCTTCGGTTTGAGTTTGGGTTATTCTGAGTAGGGCATGATGGAATTTGGGCTACTTTTGGTTTCTGATCTTTTTATTTGTTTGATCGGTTTTGGGATGTGTGCTACTTCCCAATGTTCGGCCGATTGGGTGAAAAGTGGATTCTGCTCTTCTTCACTCAACTGCCGTTGTCGTTCTACTTTGAATGCCATAGGGAAAAACTTTCCCTTTTTTGACTCCTGTGGTAATATTTTCATCATGTTACCTAATTCTCTTTTCTATTACATATTTTATCGTCGCATGAGTAAAGGCGGGGTTTCTTTTTGTACTTCTCTTACGAAGATTTGGATCCTCTTGTTGAAAACAAGTTGGGTTATTTGGGCTATTCATCCCTGATTGATGTCTGATTCGTGAGTTGTGCATGTTGGAATTTTGGTTGCCTTTGGTTTCCAATTCATATGATTGATTTGAAATTTTTAACTAGGTGAAAGTGTAGTTTGCTTTTCATCACCCAATGGCTATTGTTCTTCTAGTTTGTGCGTTATGGGGAAGTTGTCACTTTTTATTATTCCTGAAGTCATATTTTTAGCATGCTAGCTTATTCTCTTTTTTGTTGTATATTTGGTCGTTATGAGTAAAGCTGGGGTGGGTTTTTCTTGTTAGCTTACGATCTTCGGAATCCTATTGCCGAAAAAACTGATGTCTTCCATGGTATTAGATATTGTACAGATTGAACCATTACATCATAGGCTTTTTCTTTCCAGATGTGATAAATGATAGAAATCTGGTATTGGTTCATGAATCAGGATTTCATACATCTGCTTATTCTTGTTTAGTTATGATTGGATCATTTCTCCAGTAGTTGACCTCATGTAATGGAGTAGATAGATTTCATTTACCCCCAATGACTAGGCATTAGAAGTTAGCAAGTCGTGCAAAACACTTCAGCTACATTGACAAGTTCTTTTTCTATATAAAGTAATTGATAGCCAACAACTTACCAATTGCCATCAGATACGTATGCTAACCAAAAAAGAATTTAAGTAATAAGTATGAAGCAAGTATGTTTACAATTTAGCATAGATTTGTTTGATTCCTTCCTTGGAGAAAATTAATTCTGCTAGTTATGTATACACAACTCGCATTTTTTTAAATTTCAATAATTCTGTAAGGAATCTTCAGGAACTTCTGTTCTCTTCCATAGCTTGAGAATTTTAAAATTTCCATACTCGCATAAATTCACAGATTCACACACCTTATACAATATATAGGAGCATAGGACATTAGATGAACATTAACATACATGTACTTTATGGACATGAAGAGTAGACGTTATGAAATGAACATGTATATCTGATCATCACGAACATGAATTTTGTGGTTCGTTTCAATTAATTAATCTGCCTTATTTTGTAATGGTGACATGCTGCTGTAGGACTATTACTTCAACGTCAAATTTTTTATATCCATCGTCATCTTCTTCTGAAACTGAATTCCACGTTTGTGTTATCCAGTCTGGATGCTGCAAACCTCCCAGTTCATGTAATTTTGATATTGTCAACGCAACGCACTGGAAGAAGAATAATGAGACAGGCACCTCTAGCTATACGGATACCGACTGCACGGAATGGAGCAACGACTTATCCAAGTTGTGCTACAGCTGCAATTCTTGCAAGGCAGGAGTTCTTGCCAACATCAAGAACGACTGGAAGAAGGTAGCCATCATCAACATCGTGTTCCTCGTCATCCTCATTCTCGTCTACTCCATTGGATGCTGCGCATTCAGGAACAACAGAAAGGACTCCTACTATGATAAACAATTGGGACGTCCTTAGAGCGAGATCTATTTACATCCATGGTTGTTAGCAGCTTATCCTGGTTCTTCACATATTGTCGTTATTTCCTCTGGTACTACCTCCTTGTACATCATTCCGGAGTTGGAGATTACAATTCATGTTGTGGTTGGGGGCACTGGATTCAGTACATACTTTCACTTGCTTTCTCGTACTTTTGTGTGCTTTGTACTTGTACCTATTCTGTTGTTGCAGTTTTGAGTACATGATATTGCAGTGAGACAGCCTTTATCTGTGTTAGTATACATCCATTAAATCCACATTGTTATTTGTTCCTTTTCTTTTCCACTAGTATAATCTTGTTCCTTTCTTCCATGGTGCAAGAAGCCGCATCTGTCTCTGTCTCTTACGGTTGAAAGAGGGCACTGCCGTGACGAAAGATCACCAACTTGACCGACCATTATGGAAAAATACAGTGGCTTGTGTGCAAGGGTAGATGAACCTGCCCACCACCTACGCCATTGGTATCATGAAAGAAAAAATCAAGTTTTGGGGAATTTTTATTATAAAAGAAACCGTGAGGTATTTTTGCAAAAAATTCTCACATTTAACACGTAATTCATATATGACCCACAATAAGGATCATGTATAATTCGTACGAAAAGAATGTGGTTTCGCAATATTTAATGTTGATAGTTATTGTAATAATCTTTACCGAAGATGTCAACTTTAACTTTGCTGAAAATAATATCCTCTCCTCCTTTGTAGATATGTTGAAAAAGCCTCAAGAGTTAAAGACATGTTATAAAAAATCGAACGATCTTTCACAAGGGCAGGAGATTAAAAAACACTAGTAAATTAAAATGGCTTTGATAGCCCCTTTAATATCTCTATCCACACCCTTGTTGGGTTTCTTTCTGCATGGAAGTGTTGAGATCGACATGTTGGATGACATTGTCAGAAAAATATCTCTTATTGTAATATTTTGATGATGTTAAAAAAAGGTGTGTATGTGTACCATATTTAATAATGAGTTTGTAAAGCATTGAATGATGAAAAGGAAAAATCATGATCACGAGAAGATCAAGAAGAAGTCTTAAAAGGAAGAAGAAAAAGAAAAGTAAGTTAAAAAGGCAAAGGACAAGTCAAGGGAGACATACATCTTCAAAAGCAAGCGAAGGGCAAGGTAAGGAACAAGCCTTCGAGTGGAAAACATCAATTGTGTGAGTATGATTTTTGCTTTTGCTCTAGAACCATGTTAGTTTTAAGGCATATATTTTCTCATCTGATGTACAAGGATTGGGGTATTGCGAGGCATGTACTTCAAATTCCAGCCATAATCTTCGTTTTGCCCTAGAGTTGATCATGGGATGAGGAACGAGAGATTAATTACACTACAACTACATGGATGAACTTGTTGAGAGGTTCTAATTGAGCTGAGAGTTTGAATTAAAAATTTTATTTAATTCAGGTTTTGTTACATATCCTTCTTGGTGAGATTTAACTTCTTAATAAAATTAAATAAAATTTATTTAAAAGTCCTCATTTGTGAATTTAGCAAAATTCACTTTGTCTTTCCTTTTACGAGACATTTTGAAGTCTTTGTATTTTCTCACAAGTTTATTTCATAAATAATTAAATTTTAAAATATATTTTTTAAAAAAAATAAAAAATAAAAAAATTTAATTCTGTAAAATTCTATTATATACATAAATACTAAAATTTTAAATTTTATTTAATTTTACAAAATACATAAACATATTTTTAACCACGTAGACAAATAAATCCTTAAATTCCTTTATTTTGCATTAACATCGTTAGATCATTTTTCATTAAGGATTAGAGATTGTATTGTACACCTAGACAAAGAGTTTTCTAACTAAAAAAAGGTAGAATCATGGGTCTATTAATTTACAGGAAATTCAGAAATAAAAATAAAAAATTCAAAAATAAATAAAATAAATTAATTTTGAGTAATGATGATATTTTTATTTTTTGAGGTGTATTTATTTACAAAGTAAAATTAAATAAAGTGATATTTACGTTTTTAAAAAAATATTAAAGTTTAAAATTTGACGATATTTTAATATATTTTTTAAATATAAAATATTAAAATTATTTTATAAATATTACTATAAAATATTATAATATACAGTAAAAAGTAAAAATACACCATGACCATACGTAAACGAACTCAGAAAATCAAAACTCAAACTCTGAAAATCGCATTTCATTTTCGATCACATTCCTACATCATGCATAGTTCCGATGAACAAAGTTAAAATATAGATATCCGGCCCCTGCTGCTGCTGCACTGCACCGTCACAGAAACCGAACCATCATATCGTTTGCAGCATTCACGTGCAAGGGTGTCATATCATCATCCCCATGGCTGACACCAACCAAAGCTTCGCTCCAGATCATCTACCTCCCCACTTCATCCTCGATCGGGACTCGCTTGCTCGAACGCCATCCCTTCCAAAGATGAGGAGGCGTATATTGGTCGATCAGGCGATCGTGACATGCATGTCGCAGCTTCACAATGACCCTACCGTGTGCTCATGCGTCTATTTAACTGCCGCCGGAGAGACCCACCGCGTCGGCGAGGCGTCTCATCACATCCACCTGTGCCCGGAGCGCCACAACGTAGTCGATGGTCTCGCACAGGAAGGAGAGGTCGTCGTCCACGGCCGTGCCTCCCGGCACGAGGCTTCTCAGCGCGTCCACCCTCTTCCCAACAATCGTCCTCGCCAAGCATCTTCCCCCGCCCTGCGCCGGCGGTCTCCTCCTCCGGCCCCTCCTGCTTTTTAAGATCCTGGACGTCGGCCCGTGGCATTGCCTGCAGGTTGCCAGCACGTGCCTGTGATTCACTCGTTTGCAGAGGCCGGCCATGAGGGTCCGACTCCATGCGGTGCCACCTCCTCTGGCCATGGCCATGGCTGCATCGGCGGAGACCTTGACGGCCTCCTTCCTTTCCAGCAAGCTCATGCTCTTTGCCGCTGCCTTGCTGTCTCCTCCTACCTGTCGGCCCACGAGCATGTGCTTGAGGAGAGACTCCTTGAACGACTTGGAGCCTTGCATGATGAGGACGGGAGGTTGGAAGCTGCAGATCGATCTATCTCGGCTGGGAAGTGAATGCTATGGGAGTGAAGAAGGGCAGCGGTGTTCACTCCAGCCGGTGGGGTATGCATTATATGTGTGATCCGCAAGTTGCAGCGAACAGTGGCGCTCGTGTTTCCTTCCGTCTCTTTTCCAAAATAATAAAAAATAGTAACATTGGAGTCATTGGACTTTGTTTAATCATTTTAACTTTAACTTTAACTTTTATAAATTTTTATACATCGGAAAATACGTGTTGAGCGTTGGATAAATGCTTTTTAATGATATTATTAAAATTATTTTTTAATAATATCTTAATTTAATGATTTAAATTTTTTATTAATTTATCTAATAACATGATTTCTGGTAATTTTTATCATTTAGTATTTTGAGTTTGTACTTACGAAATATCATGTTTAACGATTTTAATGATAACTTCTTTTCTTTCATCTTTATTTTTAAAAAATTTAAATATTTTTTTAAAGATTCTTACAATACATTACTACCTTCTTGAATCATTCTTTTATTATCTTTTGAATTTTTTTTGATCTTTCTCTATTTTATATATATATATATATATTAAAAAATAAATTAAATTAGATATCATTAGAAAAATAATTTTAGTGTGTTACTACAGAATTAACTTTCTTATTATTATCATACGAATTTTTATAAATAAAATTTTATTTTATAATTTACTATGTACTTTTAATATCATTTACGAAATTATGTTTGTTTTTAGTTCTTCACAATTATTAAATTTAAAATTAGAGATAAATTTTTGTTAACAAATAACACCTAGTGCAGTTAATCGTAGAAAGTTAAAATTAAAAATAATAAAATAAATGATATTAAAATTATACAGTAAATTAATGATAAATTTATATATTAAAAAATTTATATAATAATAATAATAATTTATATATAATTAAAATTAAAATTATGTAAATTTTAGGCTTGGTTACGCAACCAAAATTCACTTTGGCAGTCAAAATAATACGAAGGTTTTTCAATGTAATTTTTTCATATTTTATCATTTAAAATATTAAAAAATAAACTATAAATATTAAAAATAAAAATAAATATACAAATATATAATATTTTATCAAAATGATAAAAAATAATATATATTTTTATTTAATGAACACAGTTACAAAATTTATTTCTTTGCTCTTCTTTAAGGAAAATTTGTACATTTAAAATTAATAAAAAAAATATATAAAACGATAAATATTTTATATAATTTTTTATTAATTTTAAATATACAAATATTACCTTATTTTTCGCACACTAACGACCAAAGAGGGAGAAGAAAACGACGAGAAGAACCGAAGAAGCCACTGCCAGAGAATTTGAAGGGAGACGGGACCAATCCCAGCCTTTTTAGCTCCGCCATGGCGCCATCGCCATTCGGAGAGGCACACACCACATGGAACCACGCGGTGGTGAACACCCACGCCCGCTGATTCCACACAAAACCATACCATACCACTCATACACCTGGCATCTTCCAACGCTGAACACGTATCTATTTATGCACCCAGGCCAGTTCCTGCCGCCTGCCAGAATCGTGCACACATGCCGCTCCATTCGGACTTCCGAATTTTGCACGTACTTTTTTTAATCTTCAAGAATTGAATAATCGGTACGTGTTGATAAAACTGGGGTACCATTATTTATTGCCTTCGTATTTTGCATCGTAGATGTTGGACGGCAGGAACCGTGGCGATGGAGATGGCTTCAACTCCTAGATTTTCCAAAAGCTTGGCCCACAATCAAGGAGCGAGGCTTGGGAACAAAAGCTAATATATATCCTCGAAACTAATATATAATCAAGCTACAAACTTTGCTTGATATAAGTAGCAAATTAGCTGAGGCTTTCCAATTGCGTCGCCTCGCATCTATTGCAGTTTATCGCAAAGCACTTCTCTCGATAATTTGATTGATCCAGTTAATGCTGGCAATCTTGGTTTTTTTTTTTATAATGTGGTTTGTATATGTCGAAAATTTTGAAAAAGAAAAATTTTATAAATTTTTTTAGATTTTTAAGTATCTATATATCCTCGAAAATTTCAAAAAAAATTTAAAATCATCCAATTAATTTTACAAGTGTAAAAAATCTAGATTGTTGCAATTTTACTTTGTTACACCTTTATGGATTACAAATGCTTATTCTACCCATTGACTATATTAGGTTCGTGTCTTTCACATCTACTGCTAGAAATTTTTCATTTTCTTCTGTAATAATATATATATGGTAAGGGAACGGCTTATTGAGTTTGTCTGCGTGTATTCTTTTTTTTCCTGTGATCATAGATGTTGTAGTTTTGCTTGGTGTCTTCACAGTTTCTAGTGTTGTTATGACCATTACCATACCTTCACTGTACTCTTCTTAATTATATAGTTTTGTGTTAATTCCAAATTTATTTAGGAGCAAATTTATAATCAATATGTAACAAGCTACATGCACAACTTACGGGGGGGTCACACCTGTACAGCACAAGGATTCTTACACGGATTTTTGCATTCAATTCATTAAATTTCTTATATGTTATGTTGAAATTTGACTTTTAATTAGGATATAGATACTTTGGATAAGAAAAAGAGGAGAAAAAAGTCACACTAGTTGAAGTGCAAAAACGGGCAAATTGATGTTAGACTTTGTTTATGAAGCATTGAAGGAAGGGAATGCAAAAATACATAATGAAAAAATAAGATCAAAAACTTTAAATGAAGTTAACAAGACTTCCCCCACACGCAAGCCTGCACAAGTCCATAAAGGACTACAGGCCTGCACAGGATCAAAATGAATGCTAATACCATTTATAACACCCAAAAGGAGAACCTATATTCTTCCTAAAACTCAAGTTAAGGGAAAAGACATCATATCCTGTACTTAAGATACATGAAGGATCTTAAATCTAACCATGTGAACCACTAATCCTATACCTTTTCAAATGCAGGTTTTAAAGTAATCTAAAAAATAGGCATGAATGTTATTGAATGCATATACATGTTATTGTTAAATGTTTTTGAATGTAGGTTTTAAATTAAACAAAAAAATAGGCATAAATGTTATTGAACAAATATGTATGTTGTTGTTGAGTTTTTTGTGTTGAATTGGCTTATGACTTCTACAGAGGCGTGGATGTTTATATTAAAATTATCAAGAACAACAAGGATTTTTTGGATCAATGGTTTTTATGATATAATTAACATATATAATTTTTGCTATAATATTATGATATTAAACTAAGTATGCATATATGTTTTTCATGTTTAATATTCTTTTTTAACTTTTTATTGATGTTTTAGTCAATTTTTGGAGTTCTATAATTAAATTTACCAATTTTAAAATAATGCACTACAATTATAGATTTATCTTAAAAAAAATCAAAAAATGACTTAAAGTTTAGGTACCTATGGATAAGTAATTCTACAGGTGTTATTAGAAAATTAGCTTCCTTATTATTTTCATATCATATCGTGTTTACTATGTGTCGAAAATATGGTGTACCATCTGACATGAAAATATAAAAGTTTAACCTAGGTACAACTTGTCAAATTATACTATATTAGTCAACGACATAGTTTAACTGTGTTGAACACCTACCCCATTTCATAATAATCTTAAATATAATTTTCTTAATGTTAGTAAATTATGTTACAAGAGTTTGGGTTAATGATTGCTGAGTGAATAAAATGCATCATTATTTTATTTTATTAAATATAATTTTCTTAACGTTAGACAGCAAAAAAAAAAAAAAAGGCTTGGGTCTACCCAACCCGACCCAACTCGGGGCCTAATAAGGCTTGAGTTCTAGGCCCACCCAGGTTTAAGTCCCACCGCTGGGCCCAATGCCGACCCACGTCGAGGTCCCACCCTGGCTTTTGATTTTAAAGTATTGCCAATTAATTATTATCCTTATCTGTACCGAGATTGAGCTGGATTGGCAAATCCTATCCGACCGTCGATTAATTTGATTCAATTTATTCTAATATTCACAGCCGTCGATTGGGGCGTACAACTTCGGAAGGGATAGGATGAGAGCGGGGGTCCGATTGATCGGTGGGAACTGGACCCGAGAGGACGACGATGGTGGTCGCCGCTTCGTTGGTTGATCGACCTTCCGCTCCATCTCCATTCCTAAGGTGAGAAGGTTCTCTCTTCCAGAGGACCCAAACCATTGCTTTGTTGACACCCATCTTTTTTATTTTTCTTTGCTTCTCTGTTTTCATTTCCATAGTGATTCGGGTTCATGAATCTTTCTTCAGGTATGATGGTTTCTACTAATTAGGGGGAAAAAAAACTGGTAGTCCTTTGGACGATTGCAATAGATTGCAGTTTGAGTATAGACAAGATTGAGGCCATGACCACAAGGGGATCGATGGGTGGTTTTATTTTGAATCGCATCAGAGGTTTGGGTATGATGGATTTCTGAAGTATTTTCCCGTCAGAGGTTGAATGCAATCAGTGAATCATAGCACCGTCGCACATGGCTGTCATATTTCTTTTTTTTTTAGTGCATTTGCATACAAGTGAGCAAAGTCCTTCTGGGTTTTGCAAGGATTACAAAATCATGCGGGTTTGTTTACTTACTTAAGGTTGCATTTGGAATAACTTTTTCAGCGTAAAAAGTAATTTTTTCAGCTTTCCTTGGAAGTGATTTTTGAGTTTGGGAGTGATGAGGTTAATATGAAAAAATTATGTTGGGAATCTACCCATGTTATCATGAGTGATTTTTGAATTTGGGAGTAAGCTTTCCAAACAAAGTTTAAGGTTTGGTTTTTTTTCTTTACTCTTAGTTTTAAGAAATATTCTCAGTTTCGTGATGACATACATATTTTTCGATCTATTTATTCTATTATCAAAATTACTCTTTTCTCTTCTTCTATTTTAAAATCGTTCTCTTAAAAATCATTTTTTCCACTTTCAGAAATTGAGAATAAAGAAACAGAACATTCCATTAGTGAGTATTGGTGGTTGTCAGGATCAAAGATAAACAGATACATCATACTTTTTATTTATCTATATTCAGTGAAGATTTCCAGCTGATTTTGATTTTAAGGAATGTTATTTTCCCTCTGAGACAATGATGTGTGGATTGGGTGCGTCATCATCTTCCTTTTTCGTTCTGTAGATCACATGGCAAGCAACTAGCTCGTGCAGGTGTCATGTCCAGGCGAAGTAAGAGTCTTTTCCTGATACAGGCGGCTGCCAATGTTAGTAACTAACACCCACATGATATTGCGCATCAATCAATAGTTATCGAATACTGTTAGCATAAATTGGAAGGGCTCGTGATTGAAAACCTCTAGCTTTTGAGAGTTCATAACAATGTCTTCAATTTTATTTCATTTCTCCTGATGTATTGAGGTAAGTTACAGCTCCAGTTTATTTACTTTTTACAATCACGAAATCTGGTCAGTGGATTTTGGTGCATTAGCTGTAAACCCAATTCTTTGGTTAGCTCCTTGCTCAGTATATCATAAACTTCTGTAAGAGGGTTCCCATTTCCGATATCTTCTGTTGGACAAAGAACAACAAATTTTGGGAATGAAGTCGTGAACCATCTACACGTACAAATTAATACTTGGATTACAATTCACAGCATGTACTTGCTCGCCCCACAGGTGTCAAGTGGGAGAACAACTTCAACAAATGAAGTTTTCATGGTTGATCCCATGGAAGCCAAACGACTGGCTGCCAAGCAAATGGTGGAAATTCGAGCTAGAGAGAAACTGAAAGTGAGTCATTTTGTTCCTATTCCAAAATTAGGCAAATTCATCCTGCCAATCATGCTTACATAACTTCCTAGTGATATTATTGCTACTGAAGTTTTCTTCACATTTTCTTTCTCAAGATGTTCTCTGAGGCCTTCCTTTTTTAGCTCTCCTTCATGGTACTTATTTGGAAAAAGTGAATCCATCAGCATGGCTCCACTGTTCTTGCTTTGCTTGCAATTTTGTTCTGGCTGCCAGTAAGCTAGAATCTTCCAAGATATCCCATGTTTCAGTTGTTTTATTTGTTTGTTTTCTAATTAATTAGAGAATGTAGTCACTAGATTTGAACCAACAACGAATGGTATATTTGATATTATCATCTTGCATGATCTACAACAGAAGAGAATTTTGGATTCAAAATCAAGCAAAAAGTTACTAACATAAAAAAAAATTTATATCTTAGTAAAAGATATGAAATTATACAATCTTAATCATCTCAACTATCTAAGAATAGTTATTTTAGTTGACTTTTAAAATGCCGATATGATCTGTGTATGCTTATCAGAGACAACGTCAAATTGAAGCCATAAATGGAGCATGGGCGATGATTGGTCTCACAGCAGGCTTGGTGGTTGAGGGAAGCTCCGGGAAGACAATACTTGGGCAGGTAATAAGATGTTCAGTTGCTCCCAAACGCATGTACACTGCTTTAGCTGGCTGGCATTTCCACAAGGTCAAGCCTGTACTCAACTCATGCGTTGTTTTCTGCAGCTTCTTGATTATTGGCATGCCATCACCAGCATCTTCAGCTGAGGAAAGCACCAGGAAAAATGTTCATGCACAAACCTACCTTCAAAAATTCATTGATTCCATGATTTTTCACCTTCCTTGTCTTGTAGTTTTCCATTCTCTTCGCCTTCCTTGTCTTGTAGTATTGTTTCCTTAGAGCAACAACGAAAAGAGAGACTGATTTGATTGTACTTTCTTTGCACTGGTAAGATGAATTATGTTTATCGTTAAAAATTATGCACACATCATATGAACTTGTATGTTTTGATTCCCTCATTTCAGCTTGTGAACGACATTCTGGTTTCCATATTATATTAGTTTAAATCGATCGGTCTGTAAACATACATGCCAAGCATCCTAAGTGAGAAAATGGGCGAGTTACTACGACTTGGCAAACGGCAGAGACATCAGGTACATTTACGGAAAATTTTACTTACTATAATTTTAATTTCGTACAAACTCTCAAAAATCATTATTATTATATAAATTTTAATATAGAAATTTTTATCATATTAATTACTATATAATTTAATTTTATTTATTTTATTACTTTTAATTTTAACTTTATCTAACTTTTGTAATTAATTAAAATCAGCAACAAATAAAATTAACAATGAAAGTAAAATAATTTAAAACCCAATCAACTCATGTTCACGATTGACTAGAATACAATCATGAATTGTTTCGATGGTTCAACGACGTAAAATCAATGGTTCCTGAAACAAATAGCTTAGCCGTAGATGATTCAATCGCCATCGTGGTTTCATGTGCAATTGGTGGCATAAGAAGACATGAACATTTAACTGATAGTGATCAATACATCATGGTACAAAAAAAAGGAACTCTAAGCTAAAGGAACAATACCACGCCGGCAAAGGGAAATGGTGAGGGCCTCTCCCACCTCTCGCCAAGGCCTCACCAATCTCTACTATATCCTTCTCTTCAAGAACTTCGCCTTCTCAAACTCTGCAACCACGTAGTTCTTCTCCACCTCCCAAGCTAGGTGTGTCATGCAATTGAAGGATGATTTCACACCCTTCTCATCTGAGACTTCTCTAGGAAATGGTATACGAGCCTCCAATATGTTTCCTTTGGAGTAAATGCGCAAGTCGAATCCCAGCCGATCTACCCATATCATCTTTGCATTTGTTACCTGTTGCACAGGCTTTTCCAGTAATGGTCTGGAACAATGGCTTGAGAGAACAATTTATATGAAGGAAATTCAAGGGAACTAATAGTGTGAGCACTTCTAATCTATTCACATTAACAATTTTTATGAAGATTTAAACAACATACAAATATATACTTAGATGGCTATAATATTCATAAGTCTTTTAAATATTTAGGATTTGTCATTAGCATAATGAATAAATTATAGAAGATGTTATTCAGAGAATTAAAGTGGGATGGATGAAATGGAAAAATACTTCTAAGAGTATTACGTGATAGGAGGATATCTTTAAAATTAAAAGGAGAATTTTATGAAACTATTATTTATCTAATTATACTTTATGACTCAAAATGTTATGCCATAAAATATGACCACATGCAAAAAGTGAATGTTACTGAGATATGCATGTTTAGATAGATAGACAGTAATACTATAAGGATAAACTTAAAAACGATTTTATTAAGAACATGGTAGGAGTTGCAGTTGTTTAAAGATAAGATAAAAGAAAATCTGCTTAGATGGTTTGATCATATTCTTAGGAAACTTAAGAATATGCAAGTTAAGAGAGAAGAATTAATCAATGCAATAAAATTTTAAAAAGTAAAGGTAGACCTAAAAACACTTGGTTAGGAACTGTAAGAAAATATTTAAATGTATGTAATTTAACTGAAAACTTAGCAATAGATTTAAATATTAGCAAGAAAAAAATTTACGTAGCCAACTCCACATGGTAGGATTATATAGTTCGAATTATTGTTGTTGTATGAAGATTTATACAACAATGCATCTGCATGAATTTTATCCAATAACAATAAAAGCATTGAAATTTATTTATATCCACAAAATTAAGCAGCCTTTCATAATCAGAAAGTTGTTTTGTTGGTTGCAAAGCATGTAAGCAGTGCAAACCTGAAACTCAGTGTCCACATAAATGCTGCATAGCCGATGTACATCTTCTGCATGTTTAGTGTTCATCTCATCCACAATCTCCTCTGCAATGTTCCGAAGTGGGTCAGGGCCGGCATTTGAATACTCTGATGAAGTGACCCATATGCCACTCTGAGTACATGAAATGAAAGACATGAATTTGGTTGTAATGAAATAACTTAACAAGAAAGCAGAGAAACAGAAAGCATGTGACAAGAAACTAACAAATCCAAGGAGTGAAAACTGTGAAAGTTGCGAGAGTTACAAATGAAGAGTTGGTGACCAATGTTACAAGTCTACATTAGTTTATTGAAGTGAATGCTTAGAATTTTCAATTCAGTTGATGATAAATAAGGCTCTTCAAGTGTTGAGTTTGATCCATTTGTTCTCGAAACAAATGTCTTCATACACTGGTCCTTCCACTTCCTCATTCATTTTCTCAATCTCACGTTGTTCCCACTCATTGTCTCTCTCTACTCTCTTAGGGTAGTCACTAAACGCAAAAATCCTTCTCCATTGCTCCTATCTCACTGATTTCCCACTAATTAAAAGTTAAAACTAAGTCCAAATGAAATAAAACAAAACTCTGAAACTACTTCAAGTAAGCTAGGAAATAAGCAACCAACCTTTACAGCAATTTTTCTTTTCATGAAAATTTGTAATGCATCAAAAGAAAAGTCTAGGCAACAATGATGAGAAGCAAACACTATGTAGCGATGTTCAAACTATAAGAATATATTTATGTCACAATAATCTAGAAAAAACAGCAATTACGTTAAAGAGTATCATGAAAATCAAGTGGACTGTGCATAGAAACTTCTAAATGAAAATTGCATAATCTCATAATTGATTTTTTGTCCGGTTATGAGATAGTCATTTTGACTATGAGGTTTTGTTCCAATAATTGAATGTTCATAATTTCAACCAAACATGATAATCTACAATACATATAGGACTCTAAAATCAAATCAATTTTAATCACTTCATAGAATGTACATACTCTTAATTGTGGATAATCTACATACCCTACAATCCAAACCAAATTAAGCCTAAATGTTCATGCTTCCATTAGGATATTCCAACATGGAATGGCTTTCTCAAAGATTTGCACACGATAACTAGTTTGATTTCTAGCAATGTTAACATCTTTTTATGATAAAAATTAGACTTAAACATCATGCCATATTGTGCATAAATGAGTACATAACACACACACCAAACATGGATACAACATGATTAATATTCCTGACTTAATGAAATACAAACATGGCATGGTTATCATTGTGTTTCAGCCACTGTCCTTCACTTGGTGGCAAAAGGTAAATGAAGTTTAAGTAAATTTCAATAATGTCTACTTCTTATGTAGTTGTGCAACAAAAATAACTTATAAAGTTTTTGTCCATTTCATTTATAACCAGATATAGGAAACAAAATTCACATTGCTTTCACTTTTGTTTTTCATTATTCAATGAATTATCTGGTACCTGTACAAAATATATGGAAAGTATATCTTATCTGGCTATAGCCGCCTATGGTATGGGTTCTTGTAATGGTTTTATTTATTCCCACTAGGTTTAACTTTTGGGGATATTCCACAATCAACTACTTTTCACCACTGTTAAGGTATTCCTCTTCACAAACAAGGCATTGAGGTGATTACTGCTCATTGTCAGTTATTTCAGATTTTTAGTTTTTGTGATTTCATAACTTGATCTCTAGGTGATCTTGGATGTTGTTTACAATCACACAGCTGAAGGGAATCAAAATGGTCCTATTTTTTCCTTCAGGGGTATTGATAATAGTGACTATTATATGTTTACACCAAAGGTACACTTTCCATTGCTTACAAACTGGTATGTATTGCCCTTATGTCTTGTCACTTGTAACTTATGATATGCTTTTCTAGGCTACATATGATTTCCAAATTCTTTTATGATGCAAACTTTTTGGTATATTTTGAATAAATATTTAACCAAAGGGTTATATTTGATAAGGTGAATTTTATAATTACTTCGGATGTGGGAATACTTTCAATTGTAATCACCTTGTAGTTCGGTAACTTATATTGGAGTCACCTTGTAGTACCTGTGGTCAATTTTATGATCAATTTTGTTTTCCGTATTGAATTTTATAGCATTGCAGAGTTTGTTTTTCATCTGGAATATTATACTTCTACTTTTTTTTAATAGTGGTACTTTCCTCTTATACTAGTATCCATTCCTTCGATGATGTATAGAAACACAATCTTTTCCATGTTCTCTGATGATGCAGATATTGGGTTATGGAAATGCATATTGATGGTTTTCATTTTTATCTTGCTTCCATTATGACATGGCATCAAGGTGATCTACAGTTGCAAACTTGAATATCATGTCTTCATTTTGTGTCAGGAGCTTGTCTTCGATCTCTTCTTCATCTCAAGTACATGGGATGCAGTTAATGCATAAGGAAATCCATCAGAAAATAACATGCTTACCATGGGAACACCTCTAAGAAATCCTCCACTAATAGATATATGATCGGTAACAATCCTATTCTGTGAGAAGTCAAGGTTATTTGTCCTTTCTAGTTTCTACTACCAATAGGACTCACTACAATAAGTTCCCTATTCGATCTGGAATTTTATGTATTAAACTTATGGCTTGCCAAATTCCACTGAAGGAATTGTTATTTGTGAATTCTGCACATCATCATGAGCATGAGCGAAACTTATGATCATTAAATGTATTACTGTCATAGATATTTTAAAATTTAATCACCAATGATGTGTAAATCTGTACCAATACCAATAGTGTATTTATGAAGTAATCATATAAATTACGTGATACAAGTAAACATGTAATATATTGTGTACTAATATTCAAAATCAGAAATGATCTGACATGAATACAGAAGACAGTATCTATGTTACATTATAAAACTGTCTCATGTCATAAACATGTTGTGTCATCATGTCATGTATAAAATGCCCAGGTCTAATAAAATTTCCCTAAACTGTATAAAATACTTGCATTGAAAATACATACCTCCTTAAAGTCCTCCATATAAAGAACCCTTTCCACTGAAAGTGAATATAAATGGTTAGACTGGACTTCTTCACCAAATTTTTTTTCCCAATTTGTGTGCAACTTCTAAAAAAGAAACATGTTATGAGTAATAGTAGTATTAAAAAAAAGAAATAACTGCACAATCACAATGTTCTGCTGATCTTAATAAAAACTATCTTTACCTAAATTGAAATGAATTTAAAGAAAAATCTATGATCAGCACCCACATAAAAGAACAACCATGATAACTCATGCTCTAATCCCATTATTTGGGATTGTCACCATAGATCCTTGCTCAGCACTTGTTTCTACCGAGTGGTTTGTCATCTTTTACATTATTTGTGCTTGTAGTCTTTTCACTACTCTGATCATGTTTTAGGTAATCTGAATTGTGTACCATTTTTAGCAATTAAATTAAAATAAAAAATACCAAAACATATTAATCATCAGAGAAATTCTTAAAACTAAATTCAATATGGCATCAGATTTCGTAGTATGCAGGAGTCTCTTTTAAGAACTGCACATAGGCATTGGCAACATTCCATTGCTTGGCAGGCTTCGAACCTATAGTCCTATACTAAACATTTCTATAACCGAACTCCATCATAGAGAAGCAGGAGTTAATTTTGAAAGAATCACTACTATCCCCATGAATAACAGATAAAAAACTTGATATTTGTGAAATTTTAAGAAAAGCTTCGATTTCAAAAGCTATTGGCACACAATCTAGAATTTTGTATGGCCTGTTGCCATACATATGGACAACTCCATCGTAGAGAAGCAGGAGTTAATTTTAAAGGAATCACTTCTATTCACATGGATGGCAATTCAAAAACTTAATATTTGCGAAATTTAAAGAATGGCTTCAATGCCTAAAGCTAATGGCACATAATCTACAATTTACGATGGCTTGTTGCCATTCATACAGATAACAATGTTTCAGTACTAAAAAACTAGTTCATATGACATACGATGAACAATAAGAACTAAAAGAGCCAGGGGGCAACAATCAAACAACACTTTTATTGCATAAAGTGTATTCTTACTTTCACCGGCAATCTGTCCTCTGGTTTGCCAAGAATCCCCAGAAACGTGCAATGCGGAGTCCTGGAACCGCCCTGCTCCAGCTGCGCGACACCCCGACCCAAAAAAAAAACAAAACAAAAATGTCAATTTTGCCAAAAAGATCCTGTCTTTCCCAGGAAAACAAACAAGCTGAAACCACCAACAAGACCTGCACGTGGAAGCTGGATCTCTTTCCAACAGAGAAACCCTCGTCTTCCGGCGAATCCAAGCACAAGGCAGGGGCTCCCTTCTCGTCGACAACGAACCGAGCTCCAATACCCAACGGCCATCCATCATGGGTAACCGTGGAAAGCGTCCCCGAGGAGGACAGATCCATGATGGTCCTCGACAGCTCGGCCGGAGACGGTCTCACCTGCACGGACCCCGTCGCCGGCGGCGAGGACGAGTCCGCGACGGCGAGAGAGAATCTGATGGGTCGGGTGGAGGAGAGGAATCTGACGTATGGGTTGTGGTTAGGCTCCTTGGGGATGGAGAACGTTGGGAGCTTGGACGCCGGGGCATGGAGAGATGAGGTTGGAGGGAGGGAGAGGGCGTGTGCTCTGAGAACGCAAGGCATCGTCGTCCTTCGCTTCGAGGTGACGATGAGGTTCTCGGATGAGTTTATTTATTTTTGGGTTCGTTTGTTTTCGGCTTGTTTTTAATTTTAAAATTTTGTATAGAAATTAATATGTAAACGGATTTTTTAATAGTGTTATTTTTGAATGATATAGATTACATTTAATTAATTATATAAAATAAATTTATATAGTTATAAAATAACTATACAAAATATTATTTATAGAAATAAAAATTATAAATACATGATCCGTATAATTAGTTAGATTTAATCTAGACCATTAAAAGTGATACTACCATAGAGATGACATTTTAATGACATTATTTTTTAGTTAATATATAAATTTTTATTATTTAAAGTATTATGTGATTTTAATTATATTTATAAAATTAATTTTAACTTTAACTTTATTTATTCTTCAAGTTAAAAAAATTATTTTCAAATACATCCTTTAACAGAATTAGACTTTTTTACATGCCTACGTGCAATATTATATATATATTTATATATTAAGATTAGTTGGAGTATCATAGATAATAAAGTTTATAATAGGTAAAACAAAAAGAACTTAAAAATATTGAAAAAAATAATCATATATTAAAAATAATAAGTGAAATAAACGTTTTTATATTATTTTTGAATCTTTTCTTATTAATCAATTAATTTTAATAAGATAAAATTTACAAAAAAATCACATACTTTTATTCAAATCTGGAGTATTCAATGCATCTACAAGGTTGCAGCACTAGCATTTTGTACCAATCAACTTAATTAATTTATTAACAAGGAACACGAGATACTTCTAAGAGAATTACTTTCTTTTACTTTTACTTCGATTTCTCTCACTAAGTACAATTCAGTCAAGTAAGAGGTCAACGTATTTATACATGTCGACAATTTTGATGTACATCCAAAAGGTAAGGATCAACACATGTATTTGAAATACTTTAACTTTAAATATTAAGAAAAGTTGAAAGATGAATTTTGTTATTAAATTAAATTAAATTTTATGATAAATTATAAGATAAATTTTTTTAAAATTTATGTAAAATTGAAATTGAAATTAAATGACCGTTATCATTTGATACTTTTGTCTCACATTTACGTAGAAAAGTTATATTTTTTCAAGAGGTGTCAATTGAGTTAGACCAAATCGACACACATAGATTAGTAGGTTGTACTTGTGTTGCTTTTAAGACTTTTGTATTGACATGATATGGTATGACTGTGTGGCATGATACGACACGAATTTGGATGACATAAAAGACACGATTTAAGTCATTTTTCACATACTATAATTTCTATAAATGAAATAAATTCTTTTAACATCATTAATCATTAATATCTATGGAATGAATATCCAAATATTATTTCCTTTGATATGATAGATTAATGGGAAAAACAAACTTTGATTTTTTTAATTTTATCATACATGGTAAAAAATTTACTAATAATTTCAATATTTTCAGTAACATATAAGCAAATTTTTAATATTAGTGGAGTGTGTTTGATGATAGAAGATCAAAGTTAAAGAGAGATATACTAAAAGCCTTTATATGTATCAAAGATTAGAAACTTGCTCGATTTCGTAAAAAAGACTAAATAGTTTGATTGAAGAATTTTATGATAATTTTAATTTGTAAATGTCTTAAATTGTAATAATGTAAATGTAATTTTATGTCAATTAATTATTATTTATGATAATTATATAAATATATAATACTAATATTATATTAATTATTTAATAAAATAAAAAATAAAATTAAGCCAATATGATTTGACACGACCTATTACGATTTGATACGGTGAATGATACAGTTAATTGGCATGATCCAATTAGGTCATGCCTACGTCAAAAAAAATCGTATAAAGTACAATTTACACAATACAAATAGTGCTCAATTACGAAAAAATTAGATCGGCCCAATTGACATCTTTACATTTTTCCTTTTTTTTTTTTTTTTTTAACTCATCTGCTCATGAGTTTTAACTAGTGACAATTCAAACAATTACCTCGTAAATAGTCACATTGGTGACCCTAGCCAAGATTATTCATATATTATTGATTCATGGCAATCATTCATGAATCAATTAACACATTGGTTCAGTAGTTCATACCAATTGTTACACTATTTTAAATTGATGTATTCATAAATAAAGCAAATTATATTTCTTCATTTGTGCTTATTGTCGATTTATACAAATATTACACTTTTTTCAATTCCTTTCGTAGATATGCATGTCAATGAGTTATGTCAAATCAATATAAATTGAATTTGTTTAGACCCATGTTAAGCTCCCATGACATGGTCCATTTAGGTTATTGTTGAGTCATGTCAAGTTAGGTCTAATATAGTTTAATTTTTAATTATTTTTTATTTAATTTAAAAGTAATATAATATTAATATAATTTATAAATATTAAAAGATGATTAAAGATGCAAACTTATAACATGCTTAACTATTAATAATCTCAAATCATCAAACTATATACAATATATATAACTTAATAAAAGTATATAAAATAAATATAAAATTTTTAAAAAATATAAAAGTTTAACTTAAACATGATTTATCAAATCATGTTCTATCCAATAGACAACCCTACTAATAGATTGCATAATTTTCGTGAATTACTTTACTTCTACGTGCCACTTATATAATTTATACTACTGGATGATTATTTTTAATATCTAAAGTAAAAATTACTCATGTAAATAAAACATATATAATATAAATGAAAAATCAAAATCGTATAAATGTACGCCACACATTGTCAACCCAAAATAGAAGTGGGTGTGTTTTCAACGACCGTTTGAGTGCGTCACACCCGTTGTTGCCGTCGCGAAGATTGTGTAGTCACTCGCGAAGCAGCTTATCACTCGTTCCCATCACCGCATTTTCTTCCACCTCGAGCAAACGTGAACCGCTGAAGGACCCCCCCTCTCACCCAGCGTTCTCGTCACCGCGTACTTCAAATTTCAAATTCTCCGTTCCTCTCCGGTCTCCAGCATTTCCTCCGATCTCGCTCTCTCTCGCCGGCGACGACCATGGGAACCACCCAGAGCCGCGAGGGCGACCTCACCGATTCCGAGGAAGAAGAGGAAATCGAAGAGTCCGAGGAAGAACAGAGACACGACGAGGAAGAAGGAGAAGAAGAACAAAAACCTAAATCTCACGAGAAATCGCATCAGAGGTCCTCGAATCGGACTAGGTCGGAGCTCCACACAGCCGACACCGTCGAAGACGTCGACGCCAGGTTGCGGTCTCTCAAGCTCAAGTACTCCTCCACCTCAGCCCCATCTCCTCCATGCCCTAACCCTAATGCTGCTAACGCCGTCAAGCTCTTTCTCCATGTTGGCGGCAACGCCCCCAAAGCGAAGTGGATCACGTCGGAGAAGGTGGCGTTCTACTCCTTCGTGAAAAGATCCGAGAATGGGGAGTACGAGGATGAGGAGGAAGAGGAGTTTGAGAACGGGAAATGGGTGCTGAAGGTGGGAGCGAAGGTGAAGGCGTTGGTGGGGCAGACGTTGCAGCTTAAGACCTTCCCCGAGCAGAGGCGTGTGGACTTCGTCGACGGCGGGGTGTGGGCAATGAAGTTCTTTACGAACGAAGGGTACGGTGATTTCTACAACGAGTACCAGAATTGCGCTTTCGAGAACACGTATGGGATGGAGGCGAACGATGGAAATAGGGTTAAGGTGTACGGGAAGGATTTCATGGGGTGGGCGAATCCGATGGAGGCGGACGATAGTATCTGGGAGGATGCGGAGGAGAGTTTCCAGAAGAGCCCGAGTTATACCCCCGTGAAGGCGAGCCATGGTTTGCTGGAGGAGTTCGAGGAGGCGGCTAATGGTGGGATTCAGAGTCTCACGTTGGGGGCGTTGGACAACAGTTTCTTGGTTAGTGATTCCGGAATTCAGGTGGTTAAGAATTTTAGCCATGGGATTCATGGGAAAGGCCCGATGGTGAAGTTCGACAGTAGCGGGAGGAGGGGTGCTGTTGATGGCTCTGATGTGGAGTTCTCAACTCCAAAGAAAGGATTGCTGATGAAAGCAGAGACAAATATGCTTTTGATGAGCCCAGCGAAATCTGGAATGCCTCAATCTACTGGTGTACATCAGCTTGACATTGAGACAGGGAAGGTTGTCACGGAGTGGAAGTTTGAGAAGGATGGTGCTAAAATTAGCATGAGGGACATTACAAATGATAGCAAAGGTTCACAGCTTGATCCATCGGAATCCACCTTCTTGGGTTTGGATGATAACAGGCTCTGTCGATGGGATATGCGCGACAGGAGAGGGATAGTTCAAGATCTTGCAAGGTCAACTGATACTCCTGTTTTGCAGTGGACTCAAGGGCATCAATTCTCTAGGGGTACAAACTTTCAGTGTTTTGCTACCACAGGTGATGGGTCGATTGTTGTAGGATCTATAGATGGGAAGATCCGGCTTTACTCGAAAAGCTCAATGAGGATGGCAAAAACTTCTTTTCCAGGGCTTGGGTCACCAATCACTCATGTGGATGTTACTTACGATGGGAAATGGATATTGGGCACTGCAGACACTTATCTGATACTCATATCGACTGTTTTTAAGGACAAAGATGGTAAAGAAAAGACTGGATTTAGTGGTCGAATGGGAAATAGGATTGCTGCTCCAAGATTGTTGAAGCTTACTCCTTTGGATTCACATTTGGCCGGAACAAACAATAAATTTCATGGTGGCCAATTCTCATGGGTATGCGAATTTTCCATCTTTTTTGGTTTACAATTCAATCAGATAAATATCATGAGATCTTTGCCATTTGTTGTTTAGAATAATTGCAGTTTTTCTGTTGTCCTTTTTTCATTAATAGTTGGAACCATTCTTTATGGGATTTTTTAGGCATAGACATTTAGTTAAAATTGTTATCTCTCACCCCTGCTAGGTTTTCCTTCTAGCATGAAACCTTGTAAAGTTTTTATTGTTATTCGTTGTGCTTAGTTTATAACCTTGCATTTAAGTGATGATTGTTAGGAATGGAACCATAATCAAATTTCGTTTTAGAACATTTCAATATTGTTAGGTTTTCATTTTAGTATGAAATTGTTAGAAACATATCCCTATGTAGGTTTTGATGATGTTAAAATCTTACTGTATGTAGTATGTTGTAATACAAGCGATTGTGCTAGAAGACCAGCTAGGACGACCATGTAAAGATACTCAAGGAAGGTTGGATAAGTCATATGACAGAAATGAAGACTAGGTGAAGATTCTTGAAACCAGCATGAACAATAGATGAATGTCAAAGCTTGAAGGCTAAAGGATGATTAAGTGAAGTTTGAAGATTGTGTGTATATGTGAATGAATGTGTGTTTAATGCTCTTGCTCTAGGATACTTAAGTGTATTCTAGTGTAGAATTAGGTCTTTTCACATTTCATCCACACTTAGGACTTATAGGAATGTCTAGAGAAAAATGGATTAATGGTCTTGAAAAACAGACCAATGTTAATGGGTAAACACTTAGTGTACTCTGCATGTTCAGGGAAAAATGCATGAACGTTTCTAAATAATTTAGGGCATATCCAAGGTCAAGGAAAAATGGACTACATGTTTGGAACATACTAGACCAACGTTTTGACCTTCACATTGCATGAACTACTGAAGCACTGCAGAACGAACCAACATCTTGGAAAATGCTAGTTTGATTTGTGCATTCATTGAGTCAAAGAATTTCAGACTAATTGATCGAACCAATGCCTCTCTAAGGTTTTAATTTGTTATCTCTGGAAAAATTTATTTGGTTAGGAAAATGGACCAATGTTCAGCTTACCTTTCTCCGTGATTTTACTAGTTTTCATATATGACAAACCTTTTCTGTCCAAATTCTTATTTACAGCAATGGAAGAAATGAATAATCTGCAAACTTTTATTTCTCTGTGTAATAAATTATCTATATGGAGGGATGTAAAGTGCGCTTCTATATCTTCCCTTTTTTCTTGCTGGACGCTTCAACAAAGAGAAAAGAGAAAATGAAGTGAATATCCTGATTTTGGATTTATAAGTTAAACCAGCGTAACAACATCCACATGGTAGTATACCTGAGCATTTTTCATGCAAGTAATCACAAATGATCCGTCACCATTTCAGTCAGTATTCATCTTCAAAAATTTTCTTTGTTTTCAGAAATTGTAAAGAACAAGACAAATTTTTACGTATTTCCCATTTATTATGTTATGTACTGTACTGCATATTTTCAGACAAATCAGAAATGCTTATTTTGGCTCTGGAAAATGTTGCTGCACAGGGAACCAGTTGATCCAGAAACTATAATATAAATGATAAGACTATGATGAGCAGTGTTCCATAATGGGCAAAATTGCGATTGCTGCTACCTCATTTTGTATTTACTTTTACCATTATGTTTACTTTTACCATAAGCATCGCATGATATAACCAACCAAATACTTTTCCAATCGTATGATAAGTCTGAGACATATGCAGGTCAATTTGACTTTTCATGTGGTAAAACACTATGGCCCATCTTGTTTTTTAGGTAACCGAGAATGGTAAGCAGGAGCGCCATCTTGTCGCCACTGTAGGGAAGTTTAGCATCATCTGGAACTTCCTCCAAGTGAAGGACAGCCATCATGAATGCTACAGGCACCAGGAAGGACTCAAGAGTTGCTACTGTTACAAGATCGTGTTGAAAGACGAATCCATTGTGGACAGCCGATTCATGCACGACAAATTTGCCGTGAGCAATTCCCCCGAGGCTCCCCTTGTGGTTGCAACACCAATGAAAGTCAGCTCATTTAGCATCTCTCGCCAGCGCTAATCATGCTGCTTCATCTTTCTGCCAATTGTTTTCGTTTGGGATATTGTTGATTCTTTTTTTTCCCCTTCCTTTGTGCTTGTGAACATTTCGAGCTGCTTGTGATTTTTGTTGCTTTCTCCTGTCGATCCGGACGATCGACAATCTATGGATGAGCTTGGCATTTAAAAATATTCGACTGGAACTGCGTAACTTGCGATGGAGGCAGCTCTTGCCATGAGTTTCCTCCGACGCTCTTGTAATACACAACTTTATTAAGCTTAGCAAAGGATGGCTTTGACTCTTTGCCTTTGTTTGTGCTCGCTATGGTTCACGTTTCAGACGGTCTTAAAACATTTTTATATCTGCAGGTGTGCATGTCTACCCATTATTTTCAAAGATTAATTACAACATCATGTTGGCTGACTCGATGTATAGGGTTTGCGTCATTATACATGTCTCGGACTGGTACCATCTGAATTCATTATTCATGTTGTCCAGGAATGACTTATTTGGTTTTAATACGGTTTAATTTTTAATTATTTTTATTTTATTAAAAATTAATATAATTTATAAATATTAAATTAAACAAACATCTATAAAATTAATTTTCCTGTAGAACGAAAAATCAATTTTCTATCTGTCATGACTTAAAAGAGGTTTATTTATGCACGTAAAATTAGCTAAAATAAATTGTTAAATTTTTTTTTTAATTAAAATTGAATTAGATTGGATGAAATTAAATTTAATGTACATGTATTTGTATATTTCGTAAAATTGAATAAAATTTAAAATTTTAGTGTTTGTGTATATGATGAAATTAAATAGAATTAAATTTATTTTTATTTTTTAAAAATAAAAAATTATATAAATAAACTTGATGAGAGATAAAAAATTATAAGATATCTTGTAAAAAAAATGAAAAAAAATTAAATTTGATTCACTGACCTCCAAAACGTGTGACGCCGGTGATGATACAGTGCGAGTCAAATGGATAACATGTCTAGAGCTGCTCTATTTTAAAAGAATTCGGAGGACCAGAGATAGAGGAAGCAAAAATCTTGCTGCTCGATTGCCGGCAGCAGCGACGACCACTACAGATCGAAGAGGGCATTCCTTCGAGAGGTGAAGAAGCCCCATCGTTTTCCGCCTCCTTGTACGCCTATCTCTGTCTCCCTCCTTGTCGGCTAATGGTTCCTTACTGCTCCGGTAGGTGTTTGCAGAAATGACGTCTTCGGCCTGACCTTTTTCTGCCGAGCTCGCTGCGATCCCCATGGTTTCGTCCAGGGTCGTGGACGAGATGAAGCTCATGAAGGAGAAAGAAGTCAGGTGTTTGCTGCTAGGCTCGTTTGAGCTGCGTTGCTTCTTGTTTTCTATTTTTATTTTAGCTGCGTTGCTTCTTGTCGTTTTGTTCCATGTGGTTTGAAAGAGGGATCTTTTGTGGTAGTGATTTTGAGTAGACTTTTTTGCTGTTTATGATGCAGTAGTTTTTTCGCCTTGTATTTTCTGTTGTTGAATGGTATAATTCCTTTTTTTTTTTGTGGACAGTGCAGTCAAGAGTTGTCTGATTCTCGTCTGTGTATAGTTTTGTTTTGTTTTTCTTTTAATTTTCTCATTATAGCTCCAGTATACATAAATTTCGTGTGGATGGCTTGCCTTTTTAGTGTTTTCCATTGAAATTTTTGTGGCTTTGGTTTTAGGTTCCATTATGATGATAAGCAACAAGAGAAATGTGCACATCTTCCAGCCAAACGAGGTGGGGGGTTGATGATTGGTAGAATTGCAAGTGGGTCTGGGAGTTCAAAGGTTTTCTCTGAGGACCATATGGCGTGGGAGAAAGGGATACTGGACCCTGGAAGTGATGATATGAACAAATGGAATAGGGCATTCTTTATAGCTTGTTTGCTTGCACTGTTTGTTGATCCTCTGTTTTTCTACTTGCCTTCGGTGAGTAGAACTTTGAGAGACAACACTTCGTGCACCAAATTCGATCAAAACTTGAGTGTAATTATCACTTTATTCAGAACAATTTCGGACATCTTCTACATATTGCACATAGTGGTAAAGTTTAGGACAGCATATGTGGCCCCTAGCTCAAGGGTTTTTGGTAGGGGAGAGCTAATCATGAACCGTAAGCTGATTACAAGAAGATACTTGAGATCCAATTTCTTCATTGATTTGTCAGCTGCTCTACCACTTCCTCAGGCAATCTGTTAATTTTCTTATTGATCTACCCCCTTGGAACAATAATTAATTGTCCATGTATCATTGCTGCTATTCTTCATTAAGTCTGGTTGATGATCTCTCTTCCAGTCATTTCATTTATTAATATTATATATATTTTTACGCAGATTGTTATCTGGGTGATCCTTCCAGCAATTAGAAATTCCAATGCTCATCATAACAACAATGCCCTTGCTATGATCGTTCTTTTTCAGTATGCCCTAAGATTGTACTTGATGTTTCCTCTAAAACGTCAAATGATCAAAGCTAATGGGGTTCTTACAAAGACTGCTTGGGCTAGTGCTGCATATAACTTACTTCTCTACATGTTGGCTAGCCATGTGCGTTAACCTATATTGCTTTGAATTGTTCTATGGTAACCCAATATTTTACCAGAGCTGACGATAGTGCAGGTTTTGGGAGCAACATGGTACTTATTATCCATTGATCGGCAAACAACATGCTGGAAATCTATCTGCAACCAAGAAGCTAACTGCCATTCCAGGTTTCTTTCTTGCAGTTGGGTGGGTGATAAGGATCAAAAAGTTTGGGCAAGTGGCACAATGGTTTTTGCTAGATGCAATGCTAACAATGATAGCATCACCTTCAAGTATGGTATATTTAAAGATGCATTAGCTAATGAAGTTGTTTCTGCCAACTTTGTTCCAAAGTATTTTTATTGTCTGTGGTGGGGTTTGCAGCAGTTAAGGTAAACATTTTAATTCCTTTTTGTTTACAGAATGTGAAAAGAGAGTTTTATGACCCATTTCATCTTGTTTTTTTTCCTTAGTTGACTTCTTAAGCACAAATTTGTTTTTAAACTGTTAATTATTGATCTTGTTCTCTAAAGCATTTAGTTGGGGGGAAAAGAAAGATTGAAAATGTTCTTCCCTGTATGTGGATCGTCTATGATAACTTCAGATACAAGTATATATGGTTTGAATTTGCTCCATTTATCCTTATTAGCCATTCAATGTAGTGTGCATCAGTAAGAGTGCTTGTAAATTTCCTTTTAATGATATGTATTATATTTGTTGCTTGGCTGGAAAATCTGGAACTTCAGTAAGTATTTTAAAGTTTACCCTAGTATATGTAGAAAAAATCTTGTTTAGCTTTTTCTTGCCTGTTGTGATCTTTTATGTTAATATAACTCTTCACTCATAAGAAACCGAAATAATCATGCTGCTTGATTTTTTTGTCAGTTCATATGGTCAGAATTTGATTACAAGTACCTATGTGGGAGAAACATTATTTTCCATTCTGATCGCAATCCTGGGTCTGGTTTTATTTGCCCATTTGATTGGTAACATGCAGGTAATAGAAAAACCTTTGCCTTTCTTTTGTTCCATAAAAATGGTCAAAATAAAAAACTAAGCATGCAAGTGGGTTCTACCAGTTTATCTTGTTCTCTATCATTTTCAAGAAATTGAGGCAACAAAAACTTTTCATGATATAACAGTGATTGAGGCAAAATAAAATATTACCTCATGATATATCAATTTTCATTGGTTGATCCATATTAATGGAAGAATATATATATGTGCTCTAAAGGCTTTATGATTTCTTTTCATTTCCTACTTTCCATCTCCTTACTATAGTGCTACTTATATTGCAGTTTTATCTATAAATTATCTATACGTTAACAGAACATTTATTATTGTAATGCCAAGTGAGAAATACCCTGCACAAAAAATGTCATGAGACAGCTGCTTCTTCCTTTTAAATAGAGAAGCTAATGTTCACGTAAATATATACAAACATTTGGACTTGTGATGCCATACTTAACTTTTGTTAAGGAAAATAATGGAGTTTCATAATTAAAATAATACAAATCTAGAGTTTATGTTCTTTAATTTATTGAGAATTTACAATAGGATTGACTAGTCTAGCCAACTACTATTCTTAATTACCTAGATCTTTTAGTATATTTTGGGATTTTGTTAACTTTTATCCATTACGTAGACATACTTGCAATCTACAACTTTGAGGCTTGAGGAATGGAGATTAAAACGAAGAGATACTGAAGAATGGATGAGGCATCGCCAACTTCCCCTTGATTTGCGTGATCGTGTTCGTAAATTTCTTCAATACAAGTGGCTTGCAACACAAGGAGTGAATGAAGAGTCTATACTACAATCTTTACCTTCTGATCTTCGACGTGACATCCAATGTCACCTTTGCCTTGACCTTGTTCGACGAGTATGCCCATTTTTCAAAGAAATCAAAATTATTTATTTCTATTGAATTTTTTCACATTGTAAACTTATTTTTTCTTTTTAAAGCAAACATTTGGATAGCAAGTTCAACAAATGACATACAAACACACACACATGTGTCATGCACCTACACGTAAAAACACTTGCATACATGTGTGCATGCACACATACACATGTGCGCAACCACTTGTACACATGCACATGCACCCACACCCACACATAAGCACACACACACAATACACACATCCATGTGCACACACAAAAACACACTCACCCACCCACACACATAGGCACATATGCATGCCCACACATAGACATGCATGTGTGTGAGTGGGCACACACATGTATACCAATGTACACATGCACACCCACCCACCCACCCACATACATGCACACAGACATGTACCCATGCATGTACACCCCACCTTGCACACCTACACACCCATACAATGTTGACATTTAAAAAAATGTGTCAGGGTTGACTAAAATATAAAAGTTTGGAGGCTAATGGATCCTCTACTTGCTTGTGTGCTCGACCTTTCCACTCGTGCATCCACAATTGTTGTCCTATCTCCCTTTTGCTTGTTTGTTTACATTTGTTGCCTCGTTCATCTCACTTTTCTCTTGTAAACGATTGCCACATTCACACATTGAAACAAACGAGTGTTATTACTTGTCCTAGTGTGTTGTTATAAGAATAGTGGAAGGATAGTGAAAGAGTTGACTTGTTCGTTGGTGTGCGAGAGTGAGAGAAAGATGGAGGCAAAATTGTTGCTTTGAAAGAGACTAGGTAGGGGAGAAGGGGAGAGAGCATCATTGAATTGCTAGATCTTGGAAAAAGGGTTGGGTTCCAATTTAAGTTTCATTTCTTTGCTTTCCATTTCTCTTTCACAACCAAATAGATGGATTGAAGAATGAATATGTTAGATCCCAATATGACCCATCGCACAAAGGTGGTGGTCAGCAATGCTCTCGATGACGACCTATTTTCTCGATTGGCGACAACCGTCAAAGTATGTTGCTATGAAGCCAATGGCTTTGAAGACTACTTCCTCAAAGAATTGTTTAGAATGTATGAAATGAACTCAAAGAATCAATTGTACATCCCTCGAGAGAGATTGATTGACTTATATTATTTCTTCAGAGATAGTTACAAGGTTGTTTCCATTTAACAATGACAACTTAATAATGTAAATTTACAATTGGATGTTGGATAAATGACGTGTTGCTGACGTGTCTTTCTTGAGTCGTTAAGTTGATCCTTATCGGTTAACTTGGATCGGGTCGATTAGTCTAAACCCCTCGTAACATAGTCTATCTCCTTTGATGAGTGTTAAGTTGGGATTGCATCAACTCCCCCCTTTCGAGTTTGTTTGTAGTCCTCATCTAATAGCTTTGGTGATTGATGGTGAATTATTTCGTATGGTTCCTAAGTTGCTTCTTTCTCATTCTCCCCTTGCCATTGTACTAGGACGTCCACGGCTGCTTGTCACCTTCGCTTGGCCAACCTTCGATGTAAGATCCTCTTGGGTTTCCAAGTGCAAGCTCCCTTTCGCCACTCTTCAAGTATATGTTTTGTAGTTATTTGGTCCCTGATTCGCTCCTTTAAAAGTGACACGTGGAAAACATGATGAACTCTTGTGGTTGCTAGAAGCTTTAGTTTATAGGCCATTGCTTCTATTCGTTCACTTATTTTAAAAGGTCTATAATACCTTGGCTCCAACTTCCGCACCTTGTGTTGATCCACCAAGAGTTGTCAAAAGGGAATTAAGCATAAGTATACCCATTGGCCAACCTGAAATTCCTTGTCATGTTGAGCCTTGTCTACCATGCTCTTCATGTGATCTTATGTTCTTTGAAGGTTGTTGTGTAGTTGTTTTAGGATTTCCTCCCTTTGTAAGTGGTCTTCCACTGTACCTACTTGGGTAGTCCCAAACTTTGAGTGGATGAGTTCTAGCGAGGGTTTTCCGTAAAGAGCCTTGTACAGTGTCAACCTAATTGAGTGGTGGTAACTTTTATTATAATGGTACTCGACCCAACACAACCATCAACTCCATTCCTATGGATGAAACATCCAAATGATCGTAAATATTGTTCTAGGCATAGATTGACGGCCTTTGATTGACCATCCATTTGTGTATGATATGTCATGCTCATCTTTAATTGCATCTTATTCTTCCTAAGAAGATCTTTCCAGAAAACTAGATCTCGATTGAACATAATAGCCTTTAGGAACCCATGCAATCAAACTATATGCTCCATAAATTGTTCCACCACCTGTGCTGTTGTGTAGGGATGCTATAAGATTAAAAAATGATTGTATTTAGATAAATGATCTACTATGTCCATTATTGTTGTCCTTCCGCCGTTTCTCAATAAGCCTTCGATATAATTTCCCTTGTCGCTACATTCCATCACACTCCTTGTAGTGGAATTTAATGTAGTGCAACATTCCATCACATTCCTTATAAGACGTGGAATTTAATGTCCCTTGCCATCAATCTTCCATGAGTTTCTTTAATTCATGTTCTTCTTGGTAACCATCCTTGAGTTCATCAATCCATTTGACCTGGACTGTTGATATCACCTACAGCTCCCCTTCATGTGTTCGTGACAATGTGTCTGTAGCCATATTTGTTTTCCCTTTCTTAAACTCAATATGAAAATTGAATCCCATTAATTTGGTTAACGAACATTGTTGTGCTAGTTTGAGGATTCATTGATATACTAAAAACTATAGGCTCCTTTGATCAGTTCAAATGGTGAAGTGCTTCCCTAACAAATGTGTTTGCCATTTCTTTATTACTAGTACCATCATCACCAACTCCTCGTATATCAAAAGTCCCTGTTGCCTTTCATTGAAACTAAGGCTAATGTAGGTAATTGGTTTTCCTTCTTGCATAAGTACTGCTTCGATGCCCATGCTTGAGGCATCACTCTACATTACAAATTCTTTATTGAAGTTGGGGAGCATCAGCACCAGTGCACTAGTTAGTGCCTCCTTCAATTTAGTGAAAGCCTTTGTTGTGACTTTATTCCATCGAAATCACCCCTTCTTGAGGAGGATTGTTAAAAGAGCTACTATTGCCCCAAATCCTCCTACCACAAAATGATGGTAATACCTAGCTAAACCAAGAAATGCTTGAAGTTCCTTTATTGTACTTGGTGTTGGCCATTCTTTTACAGCTCGTATCTTTTCCTCCTGTGGCTAGTCTTGCCCTCTTCTGACTTCATGCCCCAGATACGTTATTTCTTCACTCCTAAACTAGCATTTTTCCTCCTTCACAAATAGTGACTACTCCTGTAAGATTTGCAAGACATGCTGAAGATGTCACCCATGTTCTTCTAGTGATGAGCTATAAATTAAAATGTCATCGAAAAACACTAAACTGAATGCCTGAGGAGGTGCTTGAAAATTCTATTCATCAGTGCTTGAAATGTTGAAGGTGCATTAGAGATGCCAAAGGGCATTACACTCGTAATGTCCTTCATGGGTTTAGAAGGTCATCTTGTGGATGTCCTTTCTCACTCGTATTTAATGGTAGCCAGAATGCAAATCCAACTTGGAGAAGTATTATGCTCTGACTAGCTCGTCCAACATTTCCTCAATGACTGGAATTAGGAAAGTATTGTGTATGGTATTTTAGTTGAGCTTGGGATAGTCCACACAAAGCCTCTAGGAACTGTCATTCTTACGGACTAAAAGTTCAAGAACAAAACGTGGACTAGTACTGTTTTATATCACATTGTTCTTAAGGAAATCACCCACTTGCCGATTTTGTTTTTTGGAAATGTGGATACCTATACGGTTAGACTAATATAGCCTTGGTTTCATCCTTAGAGATATTTGGTGATCCTTCAGTCGAGAGGGTGGTAAGGTGGTGGGCACTTGAAAGACATCTTCGAACTTTCAAAGGATATCTCCCAGTTTGCAAGTCGGCTTCTCTGTGGTGGCAATTTTGTCTAATTGGTAGCAGTAGTGCTCGTTCTTTGGCTTGCTCCCAATCATTTTGCATTTGCAGAGCCAAAAATTTACATATAGTATTCTCTCTTATTCCTTCTAACTGTATCTTCTTGTCACTCTACCAATAGCGTAACATCTTATTTTCTATGTCCCAACCAACCTCCCCTAATGTTGCCAGCCATTGCACACTAAAGACCATGTCATATAAGCCAATCTGCATCAACTTGTATGTTCTGTCCCTGACACTCCAATGTAACCCCTTTGCAGTGCTTTACTATTGGCATCCTTAATCCTCCTACGACCTTTGTGGGTTTGCATTCTACTCTATCTTGATCAGGTTTGAGGAATTTTGGATCTAGGAAATTGTGGGTTTTGCTGCTATCAAAGGGAATCAGAACCTTATGGCCTTTCACTCTTTCCTAAACTCATTGTTTACGGTTGATTCAACAAGCTTATGGTATTTCTGGTCAAGCTCTGGTGCATCCTATCCTTCTTGTATTTCTGGTTTGTCTTCCTTGGGCTCATCTTCTCCTTGGATTAACAGGAGGGTGGAGTTCTTGCAATGATGAGATCAGTCTCATTTTTTGTTGCAATTATAACAAATATTTTTCTCTCTCTTTTCTTTTATCTTAGTTGTAGTTAGCATCTTGAACTTTGGCCTTCTGTTAAGTTCTTGTCTGTCCATCCTTCATCCTCTCGGTTGATTCAACAAGCTTTCCCCTCCTCCATCACCCTTCCATAATCTTATATTTTTATTCCACTTCTCTTTATGGAGTTGGACTAATCGCATGGCCTTTGTTAATGTATCAGGTTCGACAACTTGGACATCTGTTTGAACATCTTCTTTAAGACCTCCCACAAATATGGTAGTAGTGTCTTCATCAGTTAATTGTGAGATACAAGTTAGTGATCTTTTAAATTGACTTTGATATTCAGCCATCGACCCAATCTGCTGCAGTCAAGATAATTTCATTAAAGGATTTTCCCCTTCCTCAGTCCTGAAGTGATTTATTAGCTTCCTGAAATCTATCCACAACCTTCTTTTTCCTGTTGTTTCAAGTTGATGGAACCAGTGGTTTGCATCGCCATCTAAGTGCATCAATGCATATTGGACTTGCTATCATTCAAGGATCTTTTAGCATCAGAAGAACCTTTCCACTCTCATCGTCGAGGAGATTAGATCTTCTTTACTTGAAAAATTGGAAAAGACACCTTCAAGGTTCCTCGTGGGAGAGGTTCTTCTTGTCCCTCGTTGGAATGTTGTGGTAAGAAGTCACTTCCTCGAGAGTGTCTTGGAAGATTGTGGCTTCCTCTCGTCTCCACACTCAAGTCGCAAATGGCATTGATGATTTCTTGTAATGTTATTTGATTCTCTTGTATTTGGAGCACTAGCTTATGAACCTCCTTCAATTCCATCAACTTAACGTCTCCTTCAGATGTTGGCTCTGATACCAGTTTGTTAGATTCCTAGGTACAACTTGTAGGATGGAGGTCAGTGGTGCTCTTGGGAATGACCTATTTTCTCAATTGGCGACAACTGTTAGAGTACATTGCTATGAAGCTAATGGCTTCGATGATTACTTCCGTGGAGAACCTTTAGAAATGTAGGAAATGAACTTAAACAATCAATCATGCCTCCCTTGAGAGAGATCAGCTGACTTATATTATTTCTTCAAAGATAGTTACAAGGTTGTTGCCATTCAACAATGATGACTTAATAATATAAATTTACAATTGGATGTTGGATAAATGACGTGGTGCTGACTTGTCTTTCTTGATTCGTTAAGTTGATCTGTATTGGTTAACTTGGATTGGATCAGGTAGTCTGAACCACCCACAACATAGGTTATCACAAATTTGGCTCTCATGCTTTCCTGAAGTTCTAGACTCATAGGCTTTCACTTACACAATGTTACATGACATCCCCAAGTGGTTTGACCCCTCTTAGCCATGTTGCCAGGTGTTTGTTGGATAGCAGCTATTGCTAACATGAGAATTTTATGATGCCACCTCATCTCAAGCTCTAATGGGTCATGACAGCTTCATTACATCTTAAGCTTTCAAATGGATATAGCCATCCTTGAAGTTTGCGATTTCTGGGCTATCAACTATTGAAAACCTCAAGATGCACTTCTGGTCGCACATCTGTGTCTATAGATAGTTTTGTTGCCAATGCATTGTTCACATGGGAAATGTGCTTGTTTTGCTCACTAATAGACTTGGTTGTCTTCAGCATATTCCACGGTTCACATTTGTATATTTCGTTCTCAAATATTCTCTTATCTTTGCTAAAAAATTTGCAAAATCCCAATCATCTAAATCTAACTGCTCAGTGTCTATGTTGCTAGCAAGATCTGCTGATGTCAATTGTCGCTGTAAAATGTGTTGATGGTCCGTCACTTGTTTCGCGAATATTGATGGCCTATTGGATTTTGCTTTAATTCTTGTTTGAAGTCGTGTCACTTGCAGTTAGTTATTGACACTATTGATGGCTGCTAATGCAAATGCGACTGTTGCTTTGTTCCATCATTTTGTTGGAATTCACGTGATGCCTTGTTGAAAGCCACATGTGCTGTGGTCATTTGGAATCATGTATGAGGGTCCATTGATCAGTCTGATGTGTTGGCAAGTCTTGATGGCATGTTGGCAAGTTTGTCAACACTCCAGGTGGGTTGGTCAACACTTTGATGACCAATGTCGATGGCTTGTTCTAATTGTCTGTAGACTATGGCTGGCCATTAGTGACAAGTGTGACTGGTCTTAGCAGGCGTAGGCTGGCTTTCTTACACCTTGTGTGGTGTGACTTGGTTTTCTTCATATTTGGTTATGCGTGCTTTGGCTCCTCCATTGGTGGCTCTCTTCCTTGAGTAAAGACAAGCTCTTTGGTGGCTGCCAAGCCTGTATTGTTGTGGCTTGTCGTCCTCTTGTTTGCCAATGCTTTTGTAGTTTAGATAGGCCTCCAACTATGGATGAAAATGGGAGCTTGAACATGGCATATTAAACACAACAATATTCAATTAGGATGACCGATTGTATCTGTAGTTCACTTTGCCTTTTGCCATTCCAACCGTTCTTTCCGTTGGATGCTATATCTGCACTAGTGTAATAAGACTGTTGGATAATGTTAGATTATGTTTTTCATTACCTATTTTCCTGTAAGGGTGTGCTTAGTGTAATTCATATGAACCAATAAAAAATCGAAGTAAGATTACTCTCAGAGGTTGGGAATATCTTCATCTATTAATCTATAGTGGGATATTATCTGTTACAGGGGATATTGTAAAATGTGTTTTTGCTGAAAACTCTTTCATCGCTATTGCAAGAGTTGTAAATTTGTTATAATTTATATTTTGGTTATAGTTGATATGGTTCCTTGTTTTACAGGTCCCTTTCTTTTCACAAATGGATGATCAACTTCTTGATGCCATATGTGAACGGCTAGTGTCCTCTTTGAGCACTGAAGGCACCTACATTGTACGTGAGGGTGATCCTGTGGTAGAAATGCTTTTTGTTATTCGAGGGAGATTAGAAAGTTCTACTACTAACGGGGGAAGAACAGGTTTCTTCAATTCCATAACTCTTAGGCCTGGAGATTTCTGTGGTGAGGAACTACTTGCATGGGTATTGCTTCCGAAACCATCTCCCAACTTACCTTCTTCTACCAGGACTGTTAAGGCTCTAACAGAAGTGGAGGCCTTTGCTTTACCTGCTGAAGATCTCAGGTTTGTGTCAAATCAATTTCGACGTTTACACAGCAAGAAGCTTCAGAGCACATTTCGCTTCTACTCCCACCATTGGAGGACATGGGCTGCTTGCTTCATACAGGCTGCTTGGCGACGTAAGAGAAGAAAAATGGCCAAGTATCTGAATACGTATGATTCATTTTCGTCACTGCAATCAGATGATGGAAATTGTGATGTTTGCTCCTCAAGAGCTATGGCTCTGCCATCAAAGCTTTCAGGCAGCAGAAGAGGTGATGGATCAAAATTACAGAAGCCAGATGAGCCTGACTTCTCTGCTGACCAATTCAATTGATTTACTTGAGAACCACACTTTCCATGAAGAATTTCTGTTAATAACCTCTAGGACCTTCCAGGTGATCGCACCTCAGATGATGAGAGTATTCTCTCTTGTACAGCTCCAGGTTCAATGCTGGCCCAAAAAAAATCTTAACCGATTTGGTTAAATAACAGATGCCGAATGCAATAACTGCGTAGGCGTTAGCCATCTAAAACTGGTGCTGTTGTGCAAACAAATACCTGCCTGACTAGCGCACAAATCTGCATCATCCCCGCAATCTTATGTACAATTGTGTTTTCGAGCTTCGAATCCAATCTCCTCACCGTTGTGCTAATCGTGATTCCAAGAATTTATTGTGATTTTATTAGTTTGAAATGGAAGAACGGGATGGCTGATGGGTTTGTACTTAAACAATTCTTAAAGGACCTCCAACAGTTGTTCGAGCAAACAACCACAAGTAATTAACTTTCAGGCAGTGTCCAAATGGAATTGTTTTCTTTCTCCTTTGAAAAAGATTTCTTATCCTTTCTGAAAAATAAAAAGGGTTTAGGTTGGATCAAAAACCACAAGGAGAAATGACACACCTTGGAACAACAAGAAATAGAAGTGAATTCCTTGTTCTTTTTTGAAAATCGATCTTCTTGTTCTTTTTCGGGGTAGTAGATGTTTCTTTTTCTTGAATTTATTTGGATGAATGTGTTCACCCTAAAAGGCACCTGTAAGAAGTTGTTGCAGGTTGAAGCGATCGGCTTTCTACTATTGCAAAGCAAGTCGACTTCGTTCGGTTGAAAAGATACGTGGAAGTGATTTTTCTATTATAATCATTACAAAAGATTTGTAAGAATATACACTCTTCGATGTATTTTTTGAAAAAGCCTCAATGAAAGATGTACCTTTTGGATGTTCCGGCGAGAAAAAAAATATCAGATAAATATTCCACCAAATAAAAAATAAATGAAAGTATTATTTTAAAAACAAATAAATTATTATTTAATTATTTGAATAATATTTTACTATAAAGATCTAATTAAAATTATTGTAAGAATTTATTGATATATAATGATTAAAGTAAAAAAATTTTTTGCCAAACAAGACCCTACTCCTTTGTGACCATCCATTCATATGAGCCACCAATCGCAGCAATCCAGACAATATGACATTAAACATGGTTGCAAACATTGACTTTGTTCGGTAAAGCCCACATGTTAAGTGAATAAGGAACTGACATTTTTTTAGTTAATACAATTATTAAGGTAAGAAAATTTTTAACCATTACAGTAAAAAAAATCTACTCACATCACATCATTTATTAAAATATATATTCTATATAACAAAAATCTTTGTAAATCTCATTCTCAAACAAATGTAAAATACGATGAAAGGGAAGGATTGTATGGGGGGGCAAGAAGATTGAGAAATGACATAAAAATAGGGACATAACACGCCACCCAAACAGGTAATTCAGCCTCTGGAACAAACATGGTTAGTGGAAGAATTATGCGAAACAATGTGAACGAATGGAATGGAAGAACCAGCTTTCTTTCTCAAGAGGGAAAATAGCAGAATTAGATTTGCTTTCTTCCACTCCACCGACGGAGGGAGCTGCTCCCCTCCACTTGTTCGATAAAGATAGATTGTATTCAAATGTAGCCCACATGGAACTACTGCAGTCAATCAAAACAACATGCATCTCCCATGCTCAGAAAATATACAATTTTCCAGGTCAAACCTTGAAGAAACAACGTCAAGCAGAATTTATCATGAAAGGCACTGCATGGAAGATGGGACCTTGCAGGTCTAACCTTAGTTCATAGTTGAATAACAAGCTCTAGCTTATGAGAGGATCACCTATTATCTGCTGCTGCAGACACCACCACCAGCTGCATTGATGATGGTGGTTGTAGTAGTATTGCAGTCACATTGAGAGCATAGATTTTTTACACCACCCAGTTAAACAAAACCAAGGGTTTGGAAGCTGACAAAATAGATGGTGTTGTTGGAACAAATGAAAGAATTGAGCCTGGCTTTTCAAAATCTAAATCGAATGAAATAGTAAGATCTAATTACAAAATCGGTGATTGAAGTGAACTGCTTCGCATTGGGATTGAATGGTTTAACCAGTCAAATTACTTGCTCAACATGAAAAAAAAAAAATCCATGTGTTAGCCTAGCCTTAAGTTCCTAATTTGTTCATTCAACGTCGTTATTCGTAGCTAACATTCCATCATCTTCACTGACAATAGCATTTAACAATCTTCACCATCATCTTCGGTAGAAGCTCCATTTCAGCTTTAATCCATTTACAGCTCTAACTAGACATCATGAAGTGGGAGAGTAGAAAATATATACAATCCTAGTTCCATCACAGCTAAAAACTGTAAACAAATACAATCCTATGACTGTCAAATTGATTACAGGCAGTACTCATTATGAAAAACTACAGCTTAATTGATTACAGACAATAATACTCCTAAGATTCGAATTTAGATCAATGCTAAAAATCATGATCATAACAAAAACAAAACCATGAGTGTTAATGGAAAAGCCCAGCATGCAGAGAAAAAGCACAGCCTCTCAATCATCCAGTGAGAAAAATATATTCGACATGCAAAACCCTGTAAAAGGGTAAAATTAGAGGAAAGAAAACCACAAGATTAGTCGCAAACATCAGAGTTGGTCTACAAGAATTAGAGAATGACAAGAAAAATCAAAATTTATTGATTTAGTTCAGACCAACATGGTTATGGAAGAATTTAAGAGGATTACACTTACAATAGGAACCCTCAGCTTCTTTCTGCCACACCCAGTTTCTTTCTCCGTAGGTGAAATCACGAAGAAAAAATCTCAATTAAGTCCAGATCTGTAGGACTCTGACAATAATATGAATATGCTGAACCTGCAACTTTCCATGGGCAATTGATAATCACTCTTACAAGAAGAATTGCTGTTTGCTTCAGACGTCCCACCTGTTAATTCACCTCCAAGAAACATTTGGATTTCATTCCACTTATGTTGCATGATCCGAACCTTGTGTTTTGAAAAAGTTGGATCTTGACCCCATATTATCTGGCTTCATATAGTTAATCAAAATCACATATGAAACCACAAGCAAAATTTACCATTTTCAGCATCTTGGACTGAAAGGAACATGTGAGGGAACCATAACAAATCAGCTAGACCTTTGTAATCTTATGCCCAGAGGCTACTTTATATATCTCATCTGCAATTTGACATGCACCACAACTACGATCAAGTCCAAAATTTCTTATTATTTTTATCACTAGTTAGCAGCATTTCTGGCGTTTCTCCTTGAAACTGTCATACACAGATTACTTGAATCCTATAGGACATAAGTCTTGCAAAGTTCTCACTCTGAAATAGTGCAACATCCATTTCAATTGGTTATGTCAGAACAAGCGGCTTCATGCAAAGATGTTTGGCCAATATCATTCTTATGAGGCTGTTTCTACTGCTTGTTAGGAGGTTCATGAGTATAGAATACATTAAGATTTGAAAGCCCATTCATTCCACTAGCGCAAAGTGAGTCCTGGCATGCATCATGGTTTTGATGACCTTGTTCAGACTCACTAGAAGTCACCTTCATAGACGGCCTCCCACTAAGATTAGCTTCTATGGAAAGGCTGCAACTCTTGTTAGATACACTACGAAAATCCTGTGAGAAGACTGGCATGCGAATATCAGAAAGGCTGCCATTACAAATTTCAGGAACAGAACTTTTGCATCCTTTGAGATCGAGAAAATCTGCCTGTATTGATTCAGGTTCCTTGGATTGGGAATCTTCCAATGACTTATTCCTACTGCTGGTATAATTTATCTCTTTGCATGTTCTTTCGAGATGAACATCATTTTGAAATTCCAGCCCATTAGATCTGAGCAATGGCCCTTTTTCTGGGAAAATTCTCTCACTATTATCACAGATTGGCCCTTCATACGCATTATGCCCCTCAGGAACACATTCAAACTCTTTTGATTGACATGTTTCTGTGCTAGAAGTCCTTCCTGAACTACAATAGCCATTATCTTGAAGATCACTCCTGTGTACAGCCGTTGGGGGTTCTCCACAAGGATGGATGGGTGTGGATGTGGTCAACTTTTGACATGACTTCTGATCACAGAGAGATTGCTTCACAGTTACGCATGCAGGACAGTTACTCAGACTATTGACATCCTTGTGGTTATTGAGCCCACCATTCTTAGTTTGACCAGTTCCTTCAATATCTACATCCTTATCGAGGATATTGGAAGGAACCATTGGTTTTGCGTTTCCACACAAATAGTGCTCGACCTCAGAAAGACCATTTCCCATAAAAGGACCAACTGCATCATTTTTTGTTTGCACTTTCCTTGCCTGATGCATGGGTTTTTTTCTAGATGGCTTATCAAGGAAACCACGAGAAAAGAAAGGCTTTGCTTCTTCACGACACATAGAACTTCCTGAAATCTCTGGTGGAGCTTTGGCTCTCTTATTATTGTATAGACCTTCACTCACATTTGACGAATGATTTTCTATAGTTTGATCCAACTTAGAACCAACAGAGAAATGTGTAAGTGATGGATTCACCACTTCTCGGCTTTTTTCTGTTGATCTCAGAGAAAAGGTAGAAACATCAGAAGCATGAACCATTTCATTGGTATCTGGCACCTCGTTACCTTGTCTGAAATTGCAAGTTGACTCATTTTGTCCAAGAAGAATACAATCCTCTTGTGATTTTTGAAGAGGCAATTGAGGTTCCACTCTCTTATTTTCATCAGATGAAGTTGTTGAAATTTTCCTTTCTGCAAGCTCCTTCAATGGCAAAGAATCTTCCTCACTGATATCCTTCTCTATCTTCTTTAAGTTATGATATGAATTATCCAGAAAAGACGTCATACAATCGTCAACAGCCACATCCTTTTTTCCTTGATTTTCTGAGTCAATGTCACTATTGATCGATATATTGTTTCTGATTACAGTGCCCATCTGCAAGATGGTAGTATGAGTTTTTCCAGTAAGTTTCAACATACTAAAACTCAAAAAGACATAAAAGAAGAAAGGCTACTAACAAAATTCACTGGATCTTGCTCCTGCTGGAACACATTTTCCTCTGTAGTTGGCAAAGGCTTAGGCTGGTGAACATGTAACCTATTAGAAAGCAATATTTTAAAGTATCTCAGAAACTCCGTGCGTCATGTCACATTGTAGCTGTTTTATAAATCTAATTGTTTCCTTGATTGAACTCACAGATAGAGAATCGAAGCTTTTCAGTGGAAAGAAAAAATAAAAAACTGTACAATCACCTAATCTTACAATGCAATGAGATACATGCACAACATAATAACAATACAAAGATGTGGATAATATCGAATATGAAGAATAAGAAATGATAATCAGAATGGATCACTGAGCCTTCGCATAGAAGGTGAACCTGGTGTATATTTCATAGATACTCCTTGTTAGCATCTGCCGCAAAAATAAGAATAACCTATGCTAGACTAAAATGCTTGCAGTTAGCAACAAACAAATTGACAAATTGTTTATACACAAGCACATCCTTTGCAGTAAGGATTTCTGCATGTTTGAAAGGTCATGTTTGGATGTAAAACACTTGTTATTACTTGTATCTCCATTTTCTAAATTAAAAATATAATTTATAAGAGCAAAGGACATTTGACATGTGTGAAGCACATATAGGACCCCAGTGAGTGCTAGGTAATCTATCATCCATGTCCTTTCCGGAAAATTCCTTTCAATGAAAAATATTTCGTGAAACAAAAACAATGTTTTTCTATTAAAGTAGCAATTTTGGCATTTTTTGTACCGGAATTGCAGATATTAAGCATCCTTTTACCTGCTATATAGCAGCATGTAGGCTCCTTGAGAAAGTACCTCCTGTAGTTCAACATTCGTCACCTAATACAAACAGTTGTTAAAAAAAAAGAAAAACAAACAGTTGGTCGGAATGAAGGATTTATTAGGATGCTTGAGAACCCTGCAAAAAAGAGCCAGGAAATTCCAATACCTTGCAGTCATCAACTCGGTACCAATTTCCACTAAAATCCTTTGTGTAGCATATGTAATGCCCAAAAAAGGAAGCATTCAACATGTCCAAGTGCACAACAACGGCATATAGTCTGTAAAGATTATCTCCTTCCCCATTGCAGCTCATATATGGACCAAGATCCAAAGTCTCCGGGAATGCAACTCTTTTGTTCAATTTTCCAAACCTTCCACTCTGTTCAGATTGTTAATCTCAACATATAATGTAGATGGAGGAAAAGGAGAGAGAATGCATAACACAATTTAGCTTTGGATGCATGAAATGTTACCACCATAAAGGGGATTGGGTTCAAAAGATGAAACCAAATAGTGAATGCATTCAAGTTCATCAGATTCAATTTGTCACTTTTATTCAGGAAAAGTTCATGTATTAGAGGATTTATCCCCTCGTTACCATCAGCAGATGGCAAGATTACAAACCTGAAATCTCTTAAGGGTGACAGTCAGGATATTTGGAGGCCGGTGAACAGTGAGCTGTTTCAATGCTTTAACATAATCATTGCATCTGGACGCAATAAATGAAATATAAGCACTTTTGATGTCCAAAATAATGTAGATGTGGTTAGGGAAAATACTATTATTGATACTGTGAACTCATAAATGTGATGCAACCAAGTAAAACATGAAAACAGTTGCAGTTATTGCTTACAAATTGTAGACTTAAATTGCACAAAAGCACTTTTGGTCTACATCTTTTTAGTTCAAAAGCATAGAAAAAAAAGCTTAGCTTACTTTTTTTCCAAAATAAGATGTGACAAAAAAACTTATTTACAATTACATATTTGGAGAAATGTTTTTTATTGAATGTTGTGGCCAAGCACACAGTGTAACTGTGGTGTGTATTTTGTTTTCTGGACCTCATAGAGTGGAAGAACTTGGATCATTTCTTTTTTTACAAATGGAAAATGAGATAAAAAAGAAAATTGCACTTCACATGGTCCAAGTATTTGTCTATATGCATCTGTGGATCAATTCATAACCATGCTAGAATCTAGTCAACAACATAACCCTATGATCCTCTCAAACAAAGCATTATCACAGGCATTCTATATGCATTCTATATGCGTAAATGGGAGAAAAAAATCAGGTACAGCCATTGAACTAAATGAATTGCTGAGGTTCACAGCTGAGATTAAACCATTTTTATCACAGATTAAGATGTATTCAATGGAAGGAATCACCCTCAGGCTGTACCTGATGAAATGCCCACATATGCATGATCCAATCATGGTTTGAAATGTTGGTTTCATGTTAGGCTCTAGTGCTTACAAAATAGAATGTCCGACACCAGAGAAAAAATGCAACACCAAGAGAAAATAATGATAAAATTTGGAAATCCGTTAAAACTTTAATTTTTGACCTGAAACCTTAGAATATGTAAAATAAGCGACAACAAAAAATACTATACAAATTTTATATTCATATTTTAAAGTTGCAATATTATTGATATAGAAATATTGAATAGATATGAAATAAAGTACCTTGGAAATAAAGAAGATACCAATAATTACTAATTAGTGAATAGGCTTCATAGATTAAAATTCTAGGTATCATAATTTAAATCATTGATGTGCACAACATGCCAAAACAAGAGAATATTGCAAATTTTTTGTTTTGAATTTATGAGATTTTTAAGTTAATAAAGAAAAATGTTTGCAACTCTAGCTTTAAGTAAAAATTGTACTTTTGTAACTGAATTTGAAGTTACAAAAGTACAACTCACTCAAAGCTGAAGTAGTTGAAGCTACAAGCAAACACATACAAAGCATATTTGAAATCATACAACATAGAAATTTTACTCTATTTCCACTGATATTGGCTGATATACCACATCACCACTAACACGGAATAAGTTATAACATGGCCCCAATATGCCTGAACATAGGGCATTTCTCAGAAAAAAAATTAAATGCCATGTAGGCAAGATGGATTTCCAATGCATGTTGGTGGAGTTACATCAGCACCTGTCCACAATTGATATTATGGGCCTTACATATCATAATATATATAATTATACCATGGAAGCTGAAAACTGATCCATTAGAAAATACAATTTACCATTTTCAATAACATTTTTGAAAGCATAAACCAATATAATGGAATTCATGTGTTCAACTCCCACATAGTGAGAACAAGACATTAGGTGGTGGTGGTTGTATAAACCAAGATAATAACATTAAATGATCAACAATTAGAATAAGTCCATAATCCGATTGGAACACTTTTTTGATTACTAGGCATTGACCCTATCTGTGAACGAAAAATGTAATGAGTAGAAAGGTACCATATTCCAACAAAACGTAATTGAGTAGTTGGAAGATATTCAATTATATAGTTGAAAAGTGGAAAAATGGAGAAGAAAAGCTTGGGGTTTTTCATTGATTTGGGGATTATATAGACCAATTACATAAATGGATCCTAAGAAACCAACTAATATAATAACTCTCAACAGTCCCCCTTAAGTTGGAGAATACAAATCAACCATTCCCAACTTGTTACAAAGTTCTCTTAAAACCCCAGTAGTTAGAACCTTAGTAAAGATGTCAGTCTTCTATTGCGTAGACCGAGTAAATGGAATGCAAATGGTGCCAACAAGACAAAGCTCTCAAACAATGACAATCAACCTCAATGTGTTTGGTTCTTTCATGGAAGGTGTCATTGCTAGCGATATAAATGGCAGCCTGATTATCACAATACATATGCATTGGTAGTGAAACTTTGACACCTAGTTAAGACAACAGAGATTTTATCCATACCAACTCACTAGCCGTTTGAGACACATCTATACTCAGCTTTTGCACTTGATTTGAAATCACATTTTGGTTTTTACTCCTCCAAGTGACTAAATTACCTCCAACATAAGTGCAGTACCTTGAAGTGGATTTTTTGTCTCTTGCATATCCAGAATCAAAATAAGCAACAACCTAACAATGTCTCTGATTTGAATAGAGTAAGCCTTTGTTTGGATTCAGCTTGATATAGGCAAGGACTCTCATCACTCCTGTCCAATGAACTTGTTTAGGTGCTTGCATGAATTGACTCAAGGTACCTATTGCATAAGAGATATCAGGTTTCGTGACCATAAGATAAATGAGTTTTCCAATCAACCTCCTATATCTACCAACATCCTCAAGAGGTGTAGAAGATTCATCCAAAAAAGAAGGATTTGCTTCAACATGAGTAGCTTTAGGCTGACATCCGAGCTGGCCAGTTTCTTTCAAGATGTCCAAGGCATATTTTCTTTGAGAAAGTATCATACTATTATTAGAATATGCAATCTCAATGCCAATAAAGTACCTTAGTTTTCCCATATCTTTAATAGCAAAATATTTTACCAAATATTACTTCATCAATTAAATACATTTAGTATCATCACTCGTTAAAAGGATATCATTCACATATACAACTAAAATGGTAAGTCTGCCCAACCTTTGCTTGATGAATATAGAGTTGTCCACGACACATTTCTTGAACCCCCATGATGTAACCATGCTAAACTTGGTGAACCAAGCTTGAGGGCTCTATTTAAGACCGTAAATACCTTCTGAAGAAGACAAACATGAATGGACTCCCCTTAAGCAACAAAGTCTGGCAGTTGTTCCATATAAACCTATTCATTCAACTCACCGTAAAGAAAGGCATTGGTAACATCAAGTTGGGCCAAGGACCATCCCTAAACAACTGCCAAGGAAAAGAGGATGCAAATTGAGTTGAGATGTGCAACCAGAGCAAATGTAGCTTCATAGTCAACTCCATAAGTCTGAGTAAAACCACGAGCCACCAATCTAGTTTTGTATTGAGCCACACTACCATCCAAATTGTGCTTAATGGCAAACACCCAACGGCTACCAACAACAGGCACTAAGGGAGGATGAGGGACCAACTGCCATGTGCCATGATCATGAAGGGCTTGCAACTCAACAACCATAGCAGCCTTCCACTGTAAAAGGGTAAGTGCATGCCAATAATCCGTAGGTAAAGATTCTAAGGAGATAGTAATAGCAAAGCGATGAAAGGTAGGATGAAGGTGGGAATAGGAAAGGACACTGGAAATAGGGTGAAGGGTAGAAGAACAGGTACTTTTCCACAAAGCAATGGGTAGATCAAGGTCAGAAAGAGTCGGATCTGCAACAGGAGTGGTAGGAGCTGATGGAAAAGCCACAACAAGGGGGGGGGAGGGGTGGTGGGGTGACAGCACTAGTAAACCTGCAAGGGAGGTGGCACAGGAGCAGCAATAAAGGGTGACACCGGAGCAGCAATAGAGGGTGGCACTGAGGTAGGAGGAGGAAGCTTCGAAGCCATGGGAACAAGACATGACATAGGGTCATCAAGGGCAGCAAACGGACTAGTAAAATAAGGAGTATCCTTAACAAAGCAAAGACAACATAAGTAGAGATGAAGTATCACCGAGTAAAAGGGTGGTAACAGCGATACCTCTTCTATATCCTACGAAGACACATTTAAGAGAGCGATGAGAGAATTTATCAAGACCAGAGGTAAGGTTCTTGACAAATGTAACACAACTAAAGACACAAGGTGGCAAAGCAAAAAGATCACTCCTTAGGGAGAGACGATGTAAGGGAATTGCACCCCCCAAGGGTGAAGAAGGCATGCAATTAATAAGATAACATGTTGTGGCAACTATATTAAACCACAAGTACTTAAGAATGTTCATCTCAACCATGAGTGCACACGCAACATCTAAAAGGTGACGATGTTCACACTCAACAATACCATTTTGTTGAGATGTATGAGCACAAGTAGTTTAATGGAGAATGCCACGAGAAGTATGCAAAGACTAAACATTAGAATGAAGAAATTCCAATGCATTATTAGTGCAAAAAATTTTAGTAATTGCAGTAAATTGAGTTTGAATTTCATTTAAAAATTGTTGGAATATATCAACAAAACATTGACGATTCTTTAACAAGAAGACCCAAGATACACGAGAAAAATCGTCAACAAACACTACATAATAATGAAATCCAGAAATAGATGTGACTTGAGAAGAGCCCCAAATATCACAATGAAGTAATGTAAAAAGAAAAGACTCAACAAAGACAGAACGACTATAATAGGTAGCATGAAATTACTTACCTAAAATACAAGACAGACTAAAACACCAGGTAAAGAAGCCTAAAGCTTGGTAAAGGAGGGATGCCCAAGACGCTGATGCCATAACAGTGAATGGTCCTGAGGAGCCACCGCAACAAAGAGACGTGGAGATGTCTCGGTTACCAACTTGTATACCCCCTTGTCCATGCTCAAGGCTCAAACCAAGTCTCTGTCCCATTTTTAGATCCTGAAAATTGCAACAGTAGAGAAAGAAACCAACAAAACACCACAATTGTTTAGTAATGGAACAAATAGAAATTAAATTCATAGGAAATTGTGGAATGTAAAGAACATTGTGAAGAGGGAGCTCTAGAGTAGGAGTAACAACACCTGAGCCAGAGATGGAACAGGAGCGTTCATCGACAAGGGTGACAAATTTTAGCAAGGAGGAAGCGAAAAGGCACTTGAAAAGGGATGAGTCACTTGAAATATGCTTAGATGCCCTAGAATCTATAATCCACGAATTATCAATAGACTTAGCTAAGGCAGCAGTACCTGAGGTAAGGACGTGATGTGCCATGGCAGTGACATGATGTTGGGCACGTAGCATTTGAAATTCATCAAATTCATCCTGACTGACGGTCACACCTGGAGACAACATGGGTGGCACAGACTCCACAGGAGGAGCTAACATAGCAGGCAATGGAGTAGAGGTAGCAACCACCACAGTAGCAAGAACAGGAGGGAGTCCCAACAACGCTCAGGAGGGTGATTGCGATGACCATGATGGACAAAAGGGTCATAACGATTTTGATTCCCTATGCAAGGACAACCACAAGAGGAACTAGAGGACCGACTCGAAGGACCACTAGAGGACTGAATAGCCATAGCAGATGACTCAACCATCGTAGAGGGGGTTAGATTGCAAAAAGAAACATGAAGTGCACAATTGAACGTCATCTGTAGAGAAGGGACGACATCGGCGCCAAGGATCTGCCCTCTAATATGATGTTGAAGATCAGTGTTCAAGCCAGTTAGAAAAATAGCAATAGCCAACTCCTAACAGTACCATTTTTGAATAGTGAGATCTGGTGTCCGAGGTTGGTAAAGATCGAGCTCATCCAAAAGCTCACATAAACAGTTGTAATAGGCATGGACCATGCGATCAACTTGGTGGTGAGAGAAAAGTTGCTTGTACACCTCATAAACCTGTGAGATGTTGAGTTCATCAACATATTGAGCACGGAGAGTGTGCCCAAATCAACTTGGCTAGTCGTATACAGGTGAGACTGTGAGAAATGGAGTCATCGACACTGTTGAGGAGCCACGAAATGACTAAACAATCAGCGGCCTACCTGCCAGTCAACAAACTTTTTTGCCTTCACATCAAGGGGGGCATCATAAGATGACGTTCTTTCATGTGGGCAGTCAAAAAGGTCTCAAATGCCGACACCCAATGAAAGTAGTTGTGCTCCGTGAGCTTGACTTTAGTGGCTGTCAATTGAGAGGTAAACAAAGCAACCGGAGTAGACTCCATGGCAACCAGCAAGGAAACATAACTAGGGTAGTTTCCGAACCCTAGAGAAGAGAGAGGAGAACCAGAGATGAGTCTAAAGGAGGAGACCCATCACTGACAGAGGAACCCTTGGAGGGGGAAGGTGACAAGAGCGCTATGAGAGAGAACAGTGGCTAGAGTCGATCTCTCCCGCGAGTTGGAGAGACCACAGGTAGGAGGTGAGCGCCCACTGGAGAGAGTGGCGGTGATGGAGGAGAATGGAGATCAAGGAGATGCTGTCGAGGAGAGAGGAGCAACTTAGAAGGAGAACGGCGACGGGGACGAGCAGGAGGCAGAGGACAGGGTGGAATAACGAGGAAAAAAAAAGAAGAGGGAGGAGAGAAAACCTAGCTCTTGATACCAAGTTGAAAAGTGGAAAAATGGGGAAGAAAAGCTTGGAGATTTTCATTGATTTAGGGATTATATAGGCCAATTACATAAATGGATCCTTAAATGGATCCTAAGAAATCAACTAATATAATGACTCTCAACATATATTATAAGCAAAATCAACATCAATACTATTTCCGATTTGAGATTATTCATCCTAACACTCCCCCATATGCATGACTCTGGGGCTTTTACTGACACCAGTACTATTTTTGGTCAGGGCCCAAGCCTACACATGGCTAACAGATAGAATGCACAACTTACTTTAATACTAAGTAGAAATGTCTTATATTCCAACAAAACTCAGTTAAATAGTTAAAGGGTTTTCAATTATGTTATAAGCAAGATCGACATTAGTATTGTTACTGATTTGAAACTATTTGTCCTAACATAATGTATCACCATTCTCATTAGCTCTTGTCAACTATTTTGTGTGATATTTAGGAAGCAATAAATGCTATTTGGCCCAATGCCTTGCCAATGTGGGCCATTCTAGGACGCATTTGATAGGATTAACATAACAGGTCCATCAGTACCATAACTTCAACATTATCCTTTCATCCTCCTCACTTCTAGTGTGAATTATGCCAGAGATGATTATGTGAGTGAGAAAAATATAGTTGAAAATTGAAAATCATAACATCCTGCTTGAAGAAACTTATACAGAATATGGATTCTAAAACAAATGCAGAAGATTACAGTGGAAAAGGCTTTGGAATTTATATGCCATATATTACACAGCATATTAATAAAAGGAATTTTGAGTCCGAAAATTATAATAGAATTGCTATACTGATGATGGAATATAATATGGAGCAAAACTGAATTAAACACATCACACTTATTAAAGCACCAAGGCAGCAAGCTAGAGCACCTTGAGTGCCTAGGCGGCAACACATCATACTTATTAGTCAAATAGATCTGATTTAAAGACCAACCAATTAGGATAACACGAGATGAGTATCCAAGGCATGATCATATCACACCTTTGACTCCTGGCAGGCTTGATAATTATGAATCATATCACAAGCCTAGCAGATATAAATTTGCGCAGATACATTACTAACACATAAAAGCTTTGATGCAAGAATAAATTCATAAAGCTGACAAAAGAAGGGTTTCTTGCAGAGAAAGCCTACACAACTTATAAACATATTTATCAGCTGGAAAATCCCACATCAATGAACAGGGATTAAATAAATGCCAGAAACTAGACAGAAGAATTTGCATTTAATAAATAACACCATAAACTTAAAATTCATAATCTTACCCATCACATTTATACATATTTTCTCCATCAAGCCACTCTTTTGCAGTGAACTGAATTAAACAGTCTTCCAGGGATTCTGCATCCCCTTGGATTTCAACAGTCAAATCCATCATATTTTCATAGCGATTTGAGACAACATTGCATTTCGTGCATATCACCTAATAATAATGCATTAAGGAAATTAGTGATATGGGCATATAGCTTTTTTTTGGCATATAGCTATTAGCTAAGGCCAATGAGGTCAAATAATAAAGGCTGTATTTGGCAAGATAAGGAATAGCTATTGAAAAATGGTGGAAAAAATTCCAGGTGATATAAAAGCCAATTAAGCACATTTACCATTCTGATGTGTTATGTAGCATAATCCAGCTAATGAATACTACAGTATAACACTGAACATTCAGTAACAAGCTACATCATTCATATAAAAGTACCTGAGATTGAAGGAGACCACCAAAAATGTGTTGAATAATTGATGTTTCTTGACTACTAGGATCTAGAACTTTCTCACCACCAAATTCATCAAGGCAAACTGACTGCATTGTATCAATGGCAAATCTACATGGAAGCAGAGTAATGTGTTTGACATCTCTCAGATCATGAGGGTAAAATATGATTAGTGTGAATATTGAATGTCATAGATAAAGATATATATATATATATATAATCCATACTTGAAGAACTAATGGTGAAAGGGAAAGAACAAAGGAACCTCATGAATTCATGGGCATCTTCTTGTCTTCCATAACCAAGATGACAGCCAATACTAGTCAATTGTGATAGGATATTCCTAGGTGAGAATGGTCTTGAACTTTGAGACACTCTTTGTACGTGAGACTGGAGCTCACAAAGTAAGCACCAATCAATACGCCTACCTAAAAATTTGCAAGGAATAAGTATCAGCAGTGCCCCTGTCATGTCCAGAATGAAATATATGAAATTCTATGATGCAGATTATGTTTACATTGTCTTGAATGAACAGCCTCCAGTAAATAGCCAGCCAATGGTCTTGTGCATGACAGGCATTGCAAAACAACATTTGCAAAGCAACTTCACGGAAATAAAATCCAAAAAAATTGTCAACATATTATTTCAAAATATCATGATATCTCTACGAAATTTACTGATTCAAACCAAATATAACATGTTTTTCAAACTGACCTGTTTCCACAATTCAAAAGTCCACATGGAGGAAATACTCGCTTGTCCCAATAATAAAGATTTCTGAATTCATCATATGGGAATAAAATCTGCAATGTCATACATGATGAACATTTACAATTGGAAAATAAAGCAAAAAACTAGATATAATCCAAGAAGGGTTAATAGATTTGTGGATGTAACAAAAATTAAAAACCATGACCAGATTTTTTTGGTTATTGAATGGTGTTCATTCACCTTCTTGGGTTGCTGCAGCACCTTGACCACTCCACGTCCAGGAACCAATGCAACTAAACCAGATTCCTTTTTTCTACATTTAGATTTATGATCTGCTTTCCAATGCTGCGACTGGCAATCAAGAGAACTGAGACACCCAAGCCACATAAATAATTAAAGAACACATTAGCTATTTGACTCTCAATAAAAAGAATGACTCCGAGTGATATATCATTGGGTACCAAGTGGAAATACTTGTTTGGCAAGCAATGTTATATTTACGAAAGAAGTAAAACCATTATGAAACACCATAAGGATAATCTGGTCTTGGACTTCTTACCCAAATTCATGTATGCATGTGAAGTGCCACACCACCTGAGGTGGATGTTGGAATGATCTAGACTTCCCTATGGCATTGACAGTTCGAAGGGGTGGTCAACCAGCCCACTTCAGACCCCTTTCTCTGTGGTAGTGAACCTCTCACTGAGTACCTCCAATCACAAAGAATATGAAGTGGAAATTGGGGAAAGAAATTGATCAAAAGGGGTGGAATCTTGTTGCTGAATCCTGATCCTTCTAGACATTATTTATAATGGTGCATAAAAGTTTGTTACAAACTTGACTAACCTCCTATGCTGTGTGGACAGTAACTACCATGAGGAGTACATTAACTGTGGCATACAAACAAAAAATAATAGAAATTCATATCATTTCCCCCCTTACTTTCGACATTACCCCTGACATGTTGATTTACTTTGACTCCTTTGATGCTTTAGTCCTTAGTACTTGACCCACCCATGTTGGGTACTTGCATTGTAACTCAGTCAAGTCATCCCAGGTTGCTTTGTATCAACCTGCACCTTTCCATTGGGCTAACCAATTTGTCTCAGCTCAATTGTGATGTCACAACATGAGGTAATCGAAAATAATTGTGGGCTTTTATTGCTCTTATCAACTGACCAATTAGGGGAATGGTGGCAGAGACACCTATTGGCCCAATCTTATGTTTGAGCAAGGAAATGTGAAATACTGGATGAACTCAAGCAACAGGTGGAAGATTGAGCTTATAGGCCATTGCACCAATCCTCTAAGTAACAACCCCAAATAACAGGCAGCTAACTTCTGATATGAGCATGCAATGATATCACTTGACAGTAGGGATTGACTTTTAGATAGAACCAATCACCAACATTAAATTCCCTTTCCACAAGTTTCTAATTTGCAAACTATTGCATCCACTCTTAAGGCCTCTTTAATTTGGCTTTGAGGTGTGAAAATATATGATCACATGTACATAGATGATCCTGCATCACTGCCAATCTCACAGTTCTAGGAATGAGGGGAGGAGTGCAGGAGGTAGATGCCCATAACTAGCTTTGAACGGCGACATGTCTATGGCCAAGTAAAAAGCTGAATTATTGCAAAATTCTGCCCAAGGTAACCACACCAACCACTCCTTTGGCCACACACAACAATAACATTGCAGGTACATCTTTAGGTTCATGTTAACCATGTCCAACCAACTGTTTGTTTGGAGGTGGTAAGTGAAACTCATATTAAGAGCAGAGTTGACCTGTTGGACGAAATCTTTCCAAAATCTGCTTTGAAACACTGAATTTTTGTTGCAGATGATGGAACACGGAAACCAATGAAGCTAGACCATGTGCTCAACAAACTTTGCCACAATGCTTCCCATTGTATAAGGACCCCACAATGCAATGAAGTGTCAATATTTAGTGAGGTGAGCCACAACCACGATAATAGAGAATCCTTGGACAAAAGTTAATCTTTCAAGGAAATCCATTATTATATCCTCCTCAATCCAATCTAGAGTGGGAAATAGTTGCAAGAGGCCCATCAAATTCATGCTCACCATCTTGGTTTGTTGACAAGTGTCCTAGTGGTGCACAAACTACCTCACCCTTTTGCGAGAAGAGTTTCTATTGATGATCAATCACTATTTCTAATATAGAAGATCGTTTTTGAGCTTGTATTGGCTAGCACCAAGCAACCCTTCATTCCACCTTTGCCACAATTGACTAAGGAACCCTTCTTACTCATACTCCTTTTGTAACTCCACTAGCTAAATTGGTTGGATCACAAAAATAAAATGTCTTTCCCCAAACTCATTATGGTAAAAGAGAGCATCTAACACTTCATTCATTGCCTCTTTTTTGTATTTGATAGTAAAATCAAGTAGTTTAATGAACCAATTATGCTAAGTAAGGGTGGTTATACGTTGTTCAAGGTGATACTTCAGCTCCATTGGTTTGTCAAAATGGTGAATCGCTAACCCAACAAGCACATTTGCCACTTTTTCACAGCCAATAACATGGCAAGGAGCTCCTTCTCATAGGTTGACATATTTTGCTATTGGGTGTTGAAAGCTTTGTTGGTGTAGAAAATTGCTTGACCCTCTTGCATCTATATAGCCCCCATTCCTATTCCTAAGGCATCACTCACCATAGCAAAATATTTAATGATGTCTAAGAGGGCAAGTACTAGTGAGAAGTTCAAGGCCTCCTTTAGTTGCTCAAAAGCTTGAGTGGACTCCTTACTCCACTAAAAAGAATTCCTCTTCAAGAGCTTTGTGAAGGGGGTGGTGATGGATCCATCTTGTGTGATGAACTTGCAATAGTATCTAGTCAATCCCAAAAACCCTCATATAACTTTTGAATTCATCAATTGTAGCCAATCTTGGATGCAACAAAGTTTCTCTTGGTGGGGGCGAACCCCTTATTGCACCACTACATGTCCTAGGTATTCCATCTCTCATGTGGAAAATTGGTAATTTGAAGCCTTTGCAATGAGTTGATGGTCACATAATTGTTGCAGAACTTTCTTCAAATGTTCTAGATGGAGGCTCCAATCCTTGTTGTAAACATAGATGTCATCAAAGAAGACCGAAATCACTTTCCTGGCCATAACTTGAAGGCCTTGTTCATAAGTGATTGGATGGTGGATGAGACATTCGTTAAGCTGAAAGGGATGACAAAAAACTTGTAGTAGCCTTCATAGGTGCAAAATTTGGATTTATGCATGTCTAGAGAGTGGATGTATATTTGACGATAACCTAACTGAACATCCAACTTTCAGTAGAAACAAGTTCCCACAAGCTCATCTAGTAGCTTGACTACCTCCAAGATGGGACATTGGTCTTTCACCATCTAGTTATTTAGCTTAAGGTGGTCAATGTAGAAGCACCATGTACCATCCTTCTTTATTTTAATGAAAAAAAGGTGCATGTAGAAGCTTGAATCAAGCCTACCTCTAGGAAGATTTGCACCCATCATTTTATTTCATTTTTTAAAAGTGTAAGTAGCAATAAGGTAGGACATTCACCGATTTAGTTTCATCTTTGAGAGAAATCTGATGATCAGAGGAACAAATGGGGAGCAATGACATCAACTCTTAAAACACATCATTGTATTGCTGCCACAATTCTTGTAGCTTGGGTGACAAATTTAACCTTAATGATTCATCATGACCAACCTCAATTGAGTATATAAGGATTTGCTCTTACACTGTTCTCCACTCTTTACTCAATTTATTGGTCATAACCTCCTTCACCGAAAAAAAGTTGAGCCCTTGCCAAGCAACCTCTCTCCCTAGATACTGAAACTAATAATCTTTTAATCAAGGTCCACCTAGAAGAGCCTCAACTACTGCAACTAGTGAACCCCAAGGATCATGTCATATAAGTCTACTTCCATCAAGTAGACATCAATAACAATTTCCACCCTTGATAGATCACTAACACCTTTTTATCTCCCACTCCAAGTCTAGGCTTCCTTCTTCCACAACGGTAATTGAAGGCTTCACTTGACAATGTTCACACCCCCTATTACCTAGCAACCATACAGCCATAAAATTGTGTGTGCTTACACTATCCACCATCATTATAGCCTTTTGACCACTTGCCATCACCTATAGACACATTGTTCTAGGTCCCACAGCTCCAGTAATGGCATGGAGAGAAATTGTGGGCACCCCCTTATCAGTATTAGGTTCCACTTCTCCCTTATGTTTGATCTCATTCTCAATCACCACCCAATATCCTTGCAACAAGAAATGGGGTTGACTCTTGCATGAAGGCCATCTACTTGGTTGAGAAGTTTTTCAAACCATGCTTCGTACTCTTTGACAGTGCTAGTTTCGTAAAGTTTGGACATTTGTCCTATTTTAACCACTCTACGTCACCATCCTTAAACCACACCAGCACATCTCCATTGAACCATGTCCATGTTTGCACCAATCCAACCCTCACACATCAATCATATCATTGTATAGCTTCCTCCTCTAGGTGAAGTGCAACATACCATATTTTTGAGTCTCAAGAACATTGTAGAAGCTGAAAAATCATTCAACTTGAAACAACCATCCTGTGGGATCTCCACTACCACCATAAATTTAGAAATTCAGTTTCAGCATCGGGCATGGCAGAGCATCTTCCTTGGCACTGGTGCTACTTGGCCTAGGTCATTTTCTTCTTGTTGAGGTTTTATTGCAGGCCTTCCCTTTGACAAAGATTTAATAGCTCCCATCATTGCCTTTATCATCTTTTGATGCCCCTATGCTTCTCACATCTAATCACTCAAGAGTTTCATTAGCATCTCCCAAAGCTCATCGGCCTTCATGGATTCAACTGATTTTGATACCATGTTGATTTGGTTACGAACTTCTTGGAATGCACATATGCGTGTGGAACAGTACACCAACTGAGGTGGACGTCGAGACGATCTAGACCTCACTATGGTGTTAACAATTCAAACAGTTGGTGAACCAACCCACTTCAACCCCCTTTCTTTGTAGTGCCGAACCTGCCACCAAGTGGCTCCGACAGCAGATGATACAAGGTGGAGATTAAAAAAAAAAAATGGATCAAAAGGGGTGGAATCTAGCTGCTGGATCCTGAGCCCTCCAGACTTTATTTATAATGGTGGATATTGTTACAGGCACAACTAACCCCCCATGCCATGTGGATGGTAACTACCTCCCCTATATCACTATCATGAGGTATACATCAACTGTGGCATACAAATAAAAAATAATGGAAATTCATATCAAAGGAGAAGATCACATCCAATGGGAATTGATGAATCTGACAGGCTTAATTCATAATTTATGTCAAGGAAATTAAGGATCCCAGTTGATATATTACAGCGATCATTATTACAGAATAATTCAACGCATTCAGTGCTATTCTCCAGACATGGAAACAATTTGATGAGCAAAAAAGAATTCATTAAATTGAAAATTTGGCATAGATATCACAAGGAAGAACAAAAGCAACGGGTTTTAAACATTGATTTAGGCGATGGGAAAGAAGTGTACTGCATGAAACAAACCATCAAGACACAACAGAAATGGTAATCTAGTATCACAATGTCAACCCGTTAATCATTGAACAAGCCCTACATAAAGATCTATACCCTGAAAACCCAATACGTACCCAAATGTGTCTTCTCTTTTAGTCAGAAATAGAGACAAAACAAGATAAACAAAATAAAATAAAATATCATGCCAAACAGATATAAGAGACAGCAAACACACAAAAAATCCATCGCATATAATCATGCTGAAATTTGCAACCAAGAACCGGAAAGAGAGCAATAGAACCCACCAGTATCGCACGCTTCTGCACCTTCCGCAAGTCTTCGATCCATCCTTCCCGCAAACGAAGCACTTCCTATCACCGCCGCCGCCACCACCACCACCATCGCCATCACCATCACCTCCCCCACCTCGTCCAATCGACATGGGCGTCGCTCTTCCTTGCGCGTATCCAACGGAATCGAACCCAGTGTCCACAACGAAGTACCTTGACGCGGCGTTCTTGAGGAGGACCAGGAACCCAAAGCCAAGCAAGAGGGCGGTTACCACGTACTGGAGTAGCGCCGAGAGATCCAGCGGCGGGAGGAGCGCTGTTACGGCGCCGAGCATCTAAAGCCCCGGGCTTTTCCGCCGGACTACGGCTTTCATCGATCTATCCCTGCAGAATCACTCGATTTCGAATTCTCGTCGTTTTCTCCGTGAAGCCAAAAGGCTAGGAAAATAAAGACGCAAGCAGGAAGAATCGAAGAAATAGGGCCTACGGTCTCAACCACGGGAGCAGCGCCGTGGCCCATCTCAACCGTCAGATCAATAAAAAAATAGATGATGATAACAGTTTTTTCCGGACGATGGTCAATACATCAACATGTAAAAAGATAAAAGTCATTCAGTAAAATTTAAAAAAAAATTCAAAGGTACTTGAGAACCTTTTTATTTCGACAATCATTCTCATTACTTTCTTCGTTTTCTTCTTTTTTTTCGCTTTTTTTACTTCCTCCTTTTACTCTTTTCTCCATTCTGCAATCTTACTTTATTGACCTCGGAACGTGTGCTTAGTTTATTTCTGATTCGAAGTATTGAAATAAATTAAATTAAATTAAATAATAATAAGTACAATAATAATTTATATATTAAAATTTATATGATAACAATGATATATAAAAATTTATACAAAATTAAAGTTAAGTAATTAAGTTTTTTTCAAACATACATCGTTGTTAGGTAATTATGATGAGAAACTAATGATATCGAAGATCAGATCAAGTCATGATCAACTGTAATAAAAAAATTGAATTATATTAATTTTTCCTTCACATGAAGTTATTAGAATCAACATGCTAATGACATTAGATTCAACATGCTAATGACGTTAGCATCAATATGCTGATAACGTCAGCACCAACATCTCGATGGTAGTCATGAATATATCGATAGAGTTGCTTTTGATGGAACTTAATTCTAATCAAACCTACATATAAAAATATGCGAGGAATTACGTCGAAAGACTAACAAAACATTAAAAACAAAGAAGATGGTGATTGTTTTTCATGTGTCATTTTATTAGTACATCACCTTAATCAAAAGATTGATTAAAGAGTCCTTTGTAGTTAGATCGAATTGAGATTTTTTAATTAGGTTGTAACTTATTATTATTCAAATTAAATGATTAAATCAACGATCGAATAGTGTAAAGGTTGATTCAAAAGTGATTTAACATTTCAATTCTACAATGCACACTATAGGGAGAAGTTCTGTTTAATGGGCAAAATGAAGTCCATTTGAGCCAAAACTTTTTCAATGGATCAATGACTTGTGAAACTTCATTACTATCAATTTTCGTAATTTTTAAAGTAATAAAGTGATAACAAAATTTTCTAGAATAGGAAGGCTATTTTGGGTAAAATCTATTTTATCTTTTATTTGTGTTATTCATTAGTCATTAACTTAATTGTAAAGGTACATGTGATTCCTCTAATTAAATACTAAAGAATACCTAAATTGTACCCATTATCATTATTGTGGAAGTTTGGAAGTAGATAGACTAATCTTGTAGTTTACTTCTCACACCAGAGGGGTTTTCCACATTAAAAAAAATTGGTGTACTTTACTTGTTGTTTGCTTGCTTTATTTGATTTGATTTTTATTGTTTCTTCGTGGTCAAGAGATTTTGGAAAATCCTTTTGTGTTTTTCCCAATAGATTATATTAAAGATTAATATAAGTAAAGTCACGGGCCTAACAATCAATTGCTCATGGTGAAGGTTAGGTTAGGGTCAAGTTACATTTAGAGTTGTAAGTCAAATCATACTTGAATAATTACGAGGTATTGATAATTACTTATAAGAAGATGTTAAATATTTACTATTAACTCAAACTTGTAGTATCAAAACTAGAAGTTGTAAGTTTAAGTCTTCGTAGGTGTATGGTACGGGGTATTGTTGAATAACTATAACAAAAGACTATTGATATTGGAGATTATGATAAGTTAAATTATGGTCAACCATAGTAAAGGGTTAATTATGTCAAAAATAAGAATAGGTCAAAACTCAACAATTGTTCATTTGTAAGGGAGATCGTAAGTAACAGAAGTTAAGTTGAAGTCAAGTCACATATAGAATTATGAGTCAAATCACACTTAAATAATTACATGATGTTGGAGAATATTTACAAAGAAGTGTTAAGTTTTCATTATTCACTTAAACTTTTGGTGTAACTAATGGCAGCATTCAATTTTAGCAAATGTTATACTGTTAAGAAGAAAAAACATGTTTATTTTAAATTATTACTTTAAAATAATTTTACCGTATTAGTAAAATTTTAAACATAAAATCATAAATTCTAGTTATAATTTAAAAAAATTCTCTAAAATTTTACTTTAATAATAATACTTATTAAAGTTGGGAAGAAATAGCATATTAAGATGAGTTTTGCATTAATTCTACCGAACCTCTCGGTTATAATCCAAAATTTAATTCCACGCTCGCAGATCGCAAGACATGCCAAGAGAGTTAATTAGGATATGACATCGTGAAATGTAATTACATACAATGTCACAAAATTTAATCGCCGTTGGGATCATTAAACATGATCCTTAATTAATTAACATGATCAGTACGTTTATTTGCACATGCTCTTAGTTTTCGAAGTAGATTAGAGTTTTTTATAAAGTTGTGTAAATAAACATATTTTTTTAATTAATATGACACCTTTAAGATCTTACGGTACTAACTTTAATGTAGTTGATTTCTCACCTAGTAGAGGAGCTGCTCGTCCACAATTCTTCGAAACAGTTCATTAAAACTCAAAGGACATGACTACCCTCAATGTATGCTAATTTCACATGTGATTTTCGAGATTTTGGTTTTCTTTTTTTTTGGAATTTTTAATTTTTTAGTTTTTCATTTTTCCTCTTTATTTTTTAGAGTTTTGCAGATTTTAATTTTTCTTCTTTGTTTAGTTATTTTTATAAGTAAACGTTGATTTTTTCACCATCTAAAAATTTATTTATTAAAATTTTCTACAATTGAATTAAGAGTATTTATTCAAAAGTAGTGTAATTTAGTTTAGTATATTATAATTTTTGAAATTAAAAGTATTTTGTTATAAGTGTTGAAAATCCTGGTGAGATTAATCTGTATTTGTTAACGTAATTCATTTGCACTTAACTATTTTTAACATTATAAAATTATAAAATTGAAACTTTACAAATACTTTTATTTATTTTTAAAAATATTTTTAATAAAAAAATCTTAAAATATTATTAGTAACATTTATAAAAAAATAGTCTTTAAATGTAAAATTGGAACTTTTAAAAAGTTCCTGAAAAATACTACTTTAATAAATAAACACAACTTTTAGACTATTGTTACCACAGTATCTCTTTAAAAACTAGGAGCTGTATTTTAGAATTCAAACAAACATACCCTTACTTTTTAAATTGTGTATCAAGAAAATGATAGAATTAAGAATAGATTCAAAGGATCTTTGTGTATCAAGAAAATAATGAACCTTACCAAACTAGTGAAAATTTTGCCCAAATTTTTTTGATTACGTAGAAAGAGAAGAACAAATATGTAAATATTGTTGGAATAAGTGAAAAACGTAAAAGAAAATAATTTATAAATTACGTGAAGACATTTATAGGATAATAAAAATAACTTGAAGACTTGAAGTTGTATTTAATCTTCATGAACTTGTATTAATATTCTTGAATTTTATATAAATTTAAGAATTTTGTAATTTACATGTGTAGATGAATTATGACACGATAACATTCATCAAAAAAATTTATCATTTTCCATCACATGTATAAATACTTAAATTTTAAATTTTATCATTTATCACCTTATACACAAATACTGTAAAAAAAATTTAACTTATTTTTTTTTTCCCATGTTTTTCTCATTTTACTTTGATACACAAACACCTCCTAAAAATCTTTATAAAAACATGAAAATTAAACAAGAAAACTAAAATATATAATATTATGAGAAAGCTCGAATGTTGTTACCGTTAGAGAATCGGTGTTTTTAAAAGTATAAAAAATAATAAAAAATAGTAAAAAATTTAACTTATTATTTTTATCAATTCCTCCCATTGTTATAATTTTAAAGATACAAACATCTTTGCAACTCCAATTTCGATCATGAATAACAAGTTTTACTCGTCAGAAACTTATTAATTGTCTTGAGATAATCACAATTTTCATTAATTTGCGATTAACATTTTTCTTCAAGATAAATAAGAGAAAAAAAATTCACATAAGAAGATTAATTTTAAAACTAACTAATTAATAGCATTCATATCTGCATATATATGTTCACAAAATAATATTTAAATGCTATTGAGTAAATAAGAAAGAAAAGTAACGATTCTAAGAGAATCTTATGTACGTATGAATATAAAAGTAATTTATGTTTTGTTAAAGGAAATAATATATAATTTATGCTTTGTTAAATATAATTTATGTATGTGGGTAGTATTGATTATTCATCAATCCTATTTTCCTAGAATGAAAAAAAATGATTTTTAAGTAAACGATTTTGAGATGGGAAGAAGGAGAAAAGTGATTTTAATAATGAAATGATTAAATTAGGAAATGTAAATGTCATTATAAAAATAAAAATACTTTTGAAGCTAAAAGTAGGGGATAGTGAACGATAACTAGTTTCTCATGAATTAAGTCATTTTGTATATGTTACAATGCTTTTATATACATATAATTTTATAGAATTTGTATATTACACATACTCTTATTTGTTTTTTTTAAGTTTTAATTTCACACAAATTTCTAACGTCATTATTGTAATGTATAACCTTATACTACTTTAATTATTATGTAACTCTAATTCTGTTTATTTTACTTACTTCAGTTGTTTAATTTTAATTTTATTCAACTTTTGAAGTTGACTGAAACTCTCTTTAAACAAGGCCATACATGCAAGTCTTGCCTGATTTTGCATTAATATGTGGCCTATTCTCAAAGCTTGCTTTTCCAAAAGTTGACTCTTTTTTTTTTAGAAATTATGATTATTTGAAATAATTTAAATACATGGGTAAGATTTCAAATCAGAGATCATAAATCTAATAAGAGATATTCTAACCACTAATATATGTGTTGACTTCTATTTTCATAAATGATAAGTAACATTTTCCTTAGAAAAGGACATTTTTATATTCTTGAAAAGCTTGAAAAGGACATTTTCCATCACATGTTTGGTTAAGACAAGTCTTCAACATTTGTTTAAACTTCATGACTTATTGAAGAAAATAAAAAACAAGCAGGTACATAATTTAGGATGAAGGTCAAAGGTAAAGCATCTACGAAAGCGTTTGTTTTTTTCACATAAGGTAATGTTGCTTTAGAGCAGAGTTAGCAATCATATAACTTCATGCAAGAGTAGTTCTAGTAGACAAGAATTGTTGTCTCACTCTTAAGAAAATAAGTAGAATGCTATTCAAACAGACCCTTAAAAGAATGCAAAATCATCATTCACAACTTTCACCACGTATGGATAAAAGTTAAAGGCATATTTAGCAACAAAATACTTCAATTTCAAGTACCGTAGAGAGTTAGAATTAAATCTTATTATTAAATGATGTTAAAAATTAAAATAAATGATAAGATAAAAACTTATATATAAGATTTTGTACGATAATAATGATACGTAAGAATTTATATAAAATTGAAAGTAAAATATTATTACCAAACAAAACCTAAGGATTAATGTTCTTGAAAGAGAAACCAAGTGGTTAGGAGTCTACTGTCATACGTATTTAGAATCCCACTTCCAACAATCTACAAAAACACTACAGATTCATTAAGTTCAGATAATAGATGCCAAAGTAATTTTCACCTAACACAACAAGAAGCAATCGAAAGAATCACCAAGTGTTTTAAAAGGTGCATTTACACAAGGGTAGTGTATAAAGTAGTACTTGATGTGCTGAATTATACAGATGTCAATTTTGATGTGTAAAAGATTATGATGGGTGGCACCATAACTTTGGTAGGAAAGTCATACATTGGTACCAAATGCATTGTTGGCAATAAATACATCGTGTGCCCGCAGTTTCAGGCAAGAATTCTGCGTCAAAAGATTCATACAACACCAACATCGCATGTTGAGCGCGCTCATACCATGGAGTCAACGTTTACAGAAACCAACTGCCGAAGGCACCAAAGCCAATTTAACAGCAGGCCTTTTGTTTAAAAAATAAGATGAGATGAAGTAAAATTGGAGTTTTTTTAAAAAAAATTATACGTAAATTTTTATAGGATATTTTAAATATAAAATATTAAAATTATTTGATAAATATTATTATATACATAATAAAAAATAAAGATACATAGTAAATACAATTTAAACGAGCAAGACCTATGTAAAACCAAACCACCAGCAGGCATTAAATTCGTTCCTCCTTGGGACTGAATGAGCAGGTAGGTAATCCATGGAAAATTCAAGTTCTCGGAAATGAATTTCAAAATCGTCCAACACGCAATCTGTTAAAACTGGCACCATTACAAGTATTCTTGTCTTTCTATATCAATATTATAAAGTTCCATGATTAGGGATTCTTGGTTGCAGTTCTACAAAACAGAACAAATCAGAAATTAGTTAATGACCTTCATTTAGGTAGTTGCCATAAGTCTATTTTCTGCACTTTCCCGACTGCCATTGTAGAGAATATCTGTGACTATCATTAGCCAATCATTCAATTTATTATTTCCTGCTGCAGTTCCAAGAATAGTGGTCCTCACCAGAAGCAATTTGCCTGGAGAGAATGTTATCAGTATCAAGGCCTTCAGGTATCTCCCACAAAAATGATGGTGAAAACAAATAAGGTCCGCCCTTGTCCGAGAAAGACGCCCCCCATTAACGAGTCCACCAACAAAAACATTCTGGAGTATAAAATCATTGACAGCCGAACACATCTCACAAACTTTGATTACAAGAATCTAAATTTCCAACGCTGAAGCCAGCGGAAGCTGCCATAACCTTAAGGGCGAAAGCAGAAAATTCTCCATAACAATCGGTCACACTTTGACAGGTGGCGCGAATTACATATTTACAGGTATTAATGGACCAGCGGATCAAAAATCAAGCGATCATACAGTTTGAGATAAATTTGTTTCATGTCTGATAAATAAGATAAAATTGCATTGTCAAGAATTATGGACAACGGAAAAAGCTCAATGCAAATGCAAAGATAAAAGTCAGCTTTCATTTAGGGTAGAGATAATACATTTACACACAAAAATTTCAGCTAACATACTGCAAGTCCAAAGGAACGATAAATCCAATAAAGGTGGAAATGCCCTATGGAGGCCCTTAGAAATGATGCCGCATAACTAGAGAAAACAGACCAAATCTTGTTGTCTTGGTAGATCATGCAGAATGTAATAATATATTACAGAACTTACCAAGAGGAATTGAAATGTAAAGCACCAAGAATCTCTTCTTGTTCCACCTTTTGATCAGCACTTCATCATCTGTAAAAGAAACTCTGCACAGATATTATTGAAACAAGCTCCAATGGCATTGCGCTTCATGCTAAACTTCAATGTAAAGCAACGCAATTTTTTAATGTGGATGAATGTATGGATGGATGAGTCTCAACCAATGATATGGTCCAAGCTCCTTTTGATGTCAGGACCCATGATGTGACACAGCATGCCATGCACTTGAGATGCACATACAATAGTTGGATTGTGCATAACTATTCTGCAAGATGATCTTAAATATTCATAACAATTGTTCGATGCTAGCATGGTTAATACCAACATGCGGTACCACAAGGATGTCATGATTGCAAGGTTTCACGAGATACAATATTACAACATAAGCTAATAATTAATGTTAACGATGCCAATGCACAATAAAATTATCAAACATAAAATGCTCCATTTGACCTCAACAACAATGGCCCAAGTAATTACTAGGTGCACACAACAAACAAGGATGCTGATGCGATTGATGAAGAGAGATGCAGCAGCATGATGCATCATGGATACATTCATTTTGTGCATTGCTGATGAGAGTTCAAAAGAGGGAAATACGTCCCTTCTGGCTACTGTTGGTACGTTGGAGCAGCTTCATTATTCTCAGAAATGGTGCCATTCACTGAATCTTTTCTTCTCCCAAATGGATTCTTGGAAAATGTTCTTACATGTCAGGAATACAAAAGATACAACTTCAAGCAATGTATAACTAAATATTCAGCTTTTATAGAAAACACGTTTTGTTCACTTGTTGGAAACTAAATTCAGCAGTACTGTACTCCCTATCTTTTATGGACTAACAGGTAGAGTGTAAAACAGAAATTTTCTGCAACAAGACATTAGGATTTGCTGAGACAAATTTAAAATTTAAAATATTCCCATCTATACTCTACTTACACCTAGTGAGTTTATCAGATGGTTTCCAAAAATCAGTACAGAAATTGCATGTAGAGTCGCAAGATTCTGGTATATAAGACAGATGTATCTTTTAAGTTCACATCTATGTTACAGGATACAATCAGATCTAGGTAGTAGCTTAGGTTAATGTAGTATTAACTGTTGGTTTTGAAGGAAGGATGTGCTAAGCAAATGCAAGAAATTAAGCCATAGAACTTCCTCTGAAGCAACAGGATTGCTATGGAAGGTCCATTCTTTTTGTTTCCCCCTCTCAATATTTATTATATTAAAAGACAAGAGAAAGGGTACAATTTACCCTTCCTTGCTGACTCAGACAAAATCTCCAAGAACAAGGCATACCACTTTTGTGTGCCTTTAATGTGACAAAAAAAAAAACAAATAGGAAAAGATGAAGGGCAACCTACCAAGTTTTACAAAAGTGAGCCAAATTCTATTTATGATCATTGGTTTAGGGAAGTTTGAAGCTAAGTTGCTCCTAAATTCAGAGTAATAAAGTAATTTATGTGCTATTAGCTCTCATCAATGGACATGGAAGAACAATCACTGAGGGATGTTGCACATGGTAGAGACAATTCAACTCAACAAGAAGACGAGTTGCATAGACTATCAAGAGAAGGTGCCAAATCGTCAAATAGAGGATTGTAGGCTTTTCATTAGAATCCTCAAATTAGAGTCCCAAATGGAAGATTGTAAGCTTGTGGTTCTCCAAAATTCCCTCATTGCTTAAGTATTTCACATTGAACAATTGAGCCAAACTGTTTGATTCAGAAATCAATCATCATCCATCCTGGATCAAGAGCCCACTAAATATTGACTTTTTTGTCTCACTAAACATGGGAAGATCCATAGGAGAAAAAATGAGGAAAGATCTTGAGGAAGCATGGGAATATGAGGAAAACATTATAAATTATATACAAGAAAAACACCCACTCTTGAACTTACTAAAACTAAATAAATACCCTAAGAAGAGTGTTAGAAGACCATTAAAATGTTGAAAGACATTTACAACAAGGGAACACCCTCATTCTTGAAATAGACAAGCCCTACAGCAGACAGTGTAGAAAACCTTATCACGGAAAGTTTGATCTTCTTGCAAAGGAAATGAAGAATGGCAAAGTGCTTCACATTTGTGTCGCATGTTATATGATTAATTTTTCTTTGTATAGAAAGGAAACTACCTAACTGAATAAAGAACCAAACTTAAATCAGCCAACTTAATGGAAAGACTCCATCCCCTTTCTAGGGCCTAACCTAATTTGATTCATACAAAATAATCAACACAAGTTAACAAAGTAGAAATTTTAAAGCCAATCTTGAGTTGCAAACATATGTGAATGGATCCAAAAGTACTAGCTGAGAAACAGGTATTCTAGTCTTATGAATTTCAATTTCAAAAAAAAAGTAAATTATGAGGTTAAACAAATCTCAATTGCAACAATAGTCAGAAGAAGAATATCCTAGTGCCACAGGAGAATTTCTATCAAACAATATAAGGATATTGTATTCTTATTCCACGCCCAGAGCTTGGAAGCACAGCACCTTGCAAATTTTGGTGAACAGTCGTGGCATTGGTCACATCCTACAAATATCAATAAATTCAAACAAGGAATGCAACATTTTGATGCTCAAAACAAAAACCAAAAGATAATAGCAACAAATGCAATCAGTCACTAACATCAAATTCAATGAAACAAACAGTGTTTCTTTCTTGTCGCAGAATCTTCATTTGCTTGTAACCAGGTTGACTGCAAATGACAGAAAATATTGATAGCCACTGTAAAGAATTATCATAAAAAATTATATTTATTTAATTCTACTGTAAGTTGGAGAAAAATTAGTATAAACTTACATATTGAAAAGGCCCTTCAGTTCTTCCTCAACTATGTTCTCACCAAGATTGCCAATGAAGAGAGTATTGCAAGGGGGATTGTCTTTCATGTTCTGCATATAAATTTTTTTTAAAACTTTTAGTATCAAAACCACAACAAAATATAGGCCAAAATGTATGAAAACACTGACAGATGAGCATCAAATAAAAATCAGTAATGCCAACTAAATTGTTCACATCACACTGAAAATATATGGCCTAGGAAGAAGTAAACAATAAAAACAGCAATCTGTGCAACAATCCAACTATGTGGAGCCAACCACATAAACCCTTTTTTATCATATATTTTTATCTATGGTCAAATCTTTGGTTAATTTTTTGCAGAAAAATGACTATGCATTTTTAAAACATCACAAATTCATAGCCAACAACAACAACAAATACCCTAATGAATAATTCCAAGCTTACATCTAATGAGAATAAAACCTTGGAAGCAATAAATTGACCATATAAAATATAGTACAATATCAAGTAGTATGGAAATTAAAATAAAAGTTGGAAGAATGATATTAATACTTTTACATTACTGTTGAAGTTGCGAAGGCTACATAAATGATTAAATGTTGTTGAATGAAAACAGCTTTCTAATGTAAAATGAAAGCAATGATTGTCACCTGAACAGGCACATAACCACCAAGTGACACTGGAGCGGGAGCAGGCACAGACACTTGAGACACTGGATAGCCACCATAGGGATCGTAGGGAGCAGGAGGCATATAACTATTCAAATGAATGTAAATACCTCAATTCAGAACATAATAGGAAACATATGGAACTTAAATTAAGCACCATATGAAACACATTGTTACATGATTGTGTTCTAAAATGAAACAATAAAATCAGCCATATATTACTACATAGAGAACCACTTATTCGCACCCTGGTGGTGGAGGTCCCCAAACAGGTGGTGGAGCAGGATGAGGATGGAAAGGTGCGGGACTTGGATACCCAGCATGTGTATAGTCACCACCTGTTCGCAAGCGTTTGCTTTGATCAAATGAATTTGGATCAGTAACCACACCTGCAAAAGAATGAAATTTTAGCATATTATAAATTTAGATTAAATTGTAAATTTTCATTTTTATAATGTAGTTAATATCTTCTTAAAAAATTTCACATGAATTAATTAAAAAAAAAGGAAATAATGTTTGAGAGCATACAAGAGATAGCTAGAAGAGAAATGTTTTTCATAGGCAAACATAATTTTTCAAACAATTAAAAAATATCAGGATTTTTGTGATTTTTTTAATACTTCCACCATTTTTAAACATAATTTTTATGCAATAATATTTTCCACTTTTTCTTCTCTTTTCCCTTTTTTTTCTTTTTTCTTTCTCTCTCCCTTTTTTATTTCTTTCTTTTCACGTGCTTCACCGTCACCTCCCTTCCTTGATTTTTTCCCACTTTCTTTCTTCTCTCTTTTCTTTTTTCAATCTCAGGTGCATGGTGCACTCCCTCCTCTCCTTCATTTCTCCTCTCCCTTCCTGAAAACCCTAGTGGGTTACAATGGTGGCAAAGGGGAAGGGAGGCGATAGTCAACACTAGAGAAAGGTGATACTCCAGTGGAGGCTTCAACAAAGAACAGCTTTTCCCTTTGCTGCATTGTTCGATCTGACGATACAAACACAATCCAAGATGACAGATCAGTCAACCCTAAGAGATATTAAAAATCTAGGTGATTTCCATATCACCCAACTACAAAGCCAATCTGGATCAACAAACAATCACTGATCTGGATCAATTTTTGAACCCTTGATCAAACTTATTCATACTTCATGTTCTTTTTGTTTTCCAAAGGAACATTGGGATGATTTGGAGAAGAATATATATATATTTCACAAATTTCTAGTTCAAACGCTCGAAAGTTGAAACCTATTCTATAGGAACTACTTCGAACTGCTGTTTTTGAATAATTATATTTTGTAAGTTTGATACTCAAGCTAACCAAGAATCGTACAACCTTACTAACAATTTTGCGCTCATTTCCCACGTATTAATGAAATATGAAAAGTGAATTCACTTTTCCTTTAATTAACATTTGTATGTTATTCGAAAGCTAGGAAGACCCGAATATCAGATATTATAAAACATCTTCTATTGTTTGCATGGTTGACAATATGTCTGCTCTACATGCGAAGGAGTGGAATACCTCTTTTGACAAAAAGGTTCTTCTTGGCCATCTCTGTATGCAGAACAGAATTCTTCTCCACGTCAAACACGATTCCCTGCCAAATCACAGAATCGAGCGGCTTCACCCACCGTAAAAACCACGACCAGATTCCAACAAAAAGGAGTAATAAAAAACAAAAATGTATCGTCATTTTTTTGATGTTTTACTTGAAGCGCATCTTTGGCGGCCATGGAGAGTTGCGCAGTGGAGAAGAGCGCAAAGCCCATGGGCTGCTCCCCTTTGAAATTAACCTGAGACGCCTCGTAACCCGGCAACCACCTGAGCAGATTCTGTAGTTCCCTCTCCTTCACATCGTCGGGCAATCCCGAGATGAATATCGTCCGAACCTGGACCAATAAAAATTGATCATCTACCAAAAATCCCTAACAAGGAACAAGAATGTCATTAGTTCAATCCAGACCGTTACCTCGTCGCCGGCAGCACGGTTGTGGTTTTCGACGGGAATGGAGGGTGGCGGTGGTGGAGGCGGCGCCCACTGCTGGTGGTAGGGGTGTATCCCAGCACCGTCCATTGGGAAAGGGGCGAGAGGAAGGAGGAGAGCAAAAACCCTAGCACCGCGGAGATCGTAGGACGAAGTGCAGAGAGAAGGATTTTTTGTCTGCACAGCACTTCAGGATCCTATATTTCGAATCCTTTTGGCTAATGTTTTTGAAATAGTAAACTAATTTTATTTTTAATTATTATTTTATTATCTCATAAATAGTACTTTTTCAATGATCTATTAGATTAAAACTTAAATAATAAATCTTAATTCTTAAAATTTAAAATTTTAACTTTATTAGTCTCTATTGATTGTATGATTAATAATGCTAAATAATATATTAAAATTAAATTTGATATATCATCTTAAACATTTATAACGAAAATTGTCACAACAAATATTACATCTTTTAAAATTTTGTTAGTGGTCACATAGAAATAGAGTTGTCAATCGTACCGTACCGGCTTAATCAACGACACGAGTTTGACCAATACGATTCTTCCTAAGATCCAGTACTGCGACCCGGTAGCCGATCCAAGACCCAGCAGCCCATCTCCCTCGCTGGCCGCATGACCCGTTCACAATTCACCCCCCTCCTGCCTACGCAACCATTCACCTCGCAATCCTTGCCAACCCACACAGCCTTCCGCCCTTCCCCTCAGGCGGGAGGGGGGCACGGGCCGCACGGCCCATATCGCCGAAGAGTCTTTCGCTCTTCTTCTCGGGACGGCAGGACTCGACACTGCAAGCTAGCTATCGACCCAATGACCTGACAACTGACCCAATGACCCGATTGCCGACCCAAGCACAATTCCCCAGTCCACTTGCCCATGCATATGACCGTTCAACCATCAATATTTAAATTTAATTCAACATTCAAGTATTCAACAACTTAATAAATGAGACAATCAGACAACAATGCATATAATTAAATTAAGTTTTTATTTATTAATGAATTGCATATTTTATATTTACATTATTACAAATTTACAATTACATTTAAACAAATTTTACAACAAAATTAAATTACATTTTTAAAAAAAATACAAATTGAAAAATAAAAATTAAAATGTTTTAATTATGAAATATTTAAGTTTGTAAGTTGCTCAGTAAAATCTTCAACTTGATCTTATTCACGGAGTGTAACAAGCTCTCAGTCTTTTACACACATTAATGTTTCTATTATATCTTCTTTAAACTTGCATCTTCGGTTATCAAACACATTGTCACTTATACTGAAAACATGTTCATAAGCTACTGAAGACACTGGAATTGTTAATAAATCTTTTGTCATTATTGATAATATTGGAAAAATCAGTGATTGTTGTCTCCACCAATCTAAAACATCAAACGTATTTAAGTTAAAATGTTAAGTAAATAATGATGATTGGTGATTTGTTGCATTAAAAGTAATTAATTCTTGTCTAGATAGTATAGGATTATAATTATATAATGATGATGTTGAAATATTTTCATCAAATATTGGATCTTGTAAAAATGCTCAAGAATTTAAAGATGGTCCAACATTTGATTCTAGTATTGTGGATATTGGTGGAGGAGAATGTTCTATTCTTAATCCATGTCTTTGTGTGTATAAATTAAACATTTGATTTAATTGTTCTTCTATTGTACTAACATTTAATCCTAAATCTACACCTAAACTCATTTGTATTCTCCTAATTAATTTACTAGCATATCTTATTTTACACCTAGGATCTAAGCATGCACTCAAAATATATAATGTAGAGATTTCATTCCAATATTTTAAAATTTTTTGTTTCATATTATTTACTATTGGTTCAAAAAATGGATATGCCTCATATTTATTAAAAACTCATGAAATATCATATAAATGATGCAACGCATAAACAGATGTAGAATAATAAATTCTTGATAATCCAATCATTGCATCATAAAAAAGTTTTAAAAATTCAACAAAATATTTTACAATTTTAAAATCATTCTCAGTTTAATTGTTTTTGATAATCATCACAATGATAATGATTATACAAAGACATTATTGGAATTTCATATAGTAATACACTTTTTAACATTAAATATAATAAATTCCACTTATGTTGAACATTTAAAGAGAATTTTTTATGTGGCATTTTAAAAGTATTACATGTTTCATCAAATTGTTGCTACCGCTTTCCTAAACTAGTTATAAAACTTACAACATCCCTAATAAGTTTAATATAAATTTTAATTTCTTTTACACCTGATTGTACACTAATATTAATTATATGATACATACATCTTTAGTGAAATAATTTAAAACCATTTGGTGGACTTATTCTATTTTTAAACATTGGTATTGTTACAATATTATTAGTTGCATTATCAAAAGTTATACTACCTATTTTATTTCTAATTCCATATAAATCAAAATTTTCCATAATGTTTGCAAAAATTGTTGCAACAGTACGTG